>CM059218.1:322500-347500 GCA_030347435.1 Clarias fuscus | reverse complement strand
TGTGAAAGAGAGAGAGAGAGTCTGTGTGTGTGTGTGTGTGTGTGTGTGAGAGAGAGAGAGAGAGAGAGAGAGAGAAAGAGAGTCTGTGTGTGTGTGTGTGTGTGTGTGTGAGAGAGAGAGAGAGAAAGAGAGTCTGTGTGTGTGTGTGTGTGTGTGTGTGTGTGTGTGTGTGTGAGAGAGAGAGAGAGAAAGAGTGTGTGTGTGTGTGTGAGAGAGAGAGAGAGAGAGAGAGTCTTGGAATTTAGTTTCATACTGAGCTCTTGTAAAAGATCGACATTAAACTCTGAACATGTGATTAGATTAATCCGCTCTGACATGTGATGACGTGATTTACACTCAAACCGCGTGAAATATAAAGTAAAGCAGAAGAGCAGAAATGTAACTCGCGTCTCAACGTGCTGAAGATGTTTTAATGATGTGAAAATCTTGACAAAAACATAAAGAGGCTCTGGAGCACTCAGGACGCCGCCGCGAGCCGAACACAAAGCCTTCTGTCTGGAGTCTGAAGAGCTGAACAGGTGAACACGTGAGGGTAACTAACCGATGGCATGAAGGAGGCGGAGTCACGGCCAAAAGCACATGGACTGAGATCCAATTTTAGGCGTGACCGACGGTGACGTGTGAATACAGTACGTGACACGCTGAGACGTTTATCGTTGTTGTCCTGAGCGTTACACAATAACAGGTTTACACAGTTCTGCAGCTTCGAGTTTAAATCTCTCAGAACACAGAATGTAGGGTGGGATATTAATAAATGTAATTTATACGTAATATATGTAAAAGTGCCTCGTTCCAACAGACAGCTCCACACTTAAAACAACACACAGGGCATATCCAGCACCACGGACAGCTCCTGTGTACAAGGAAGGGGCGGCGCACCCTAACTCCCCGGGACACAGAGTATACACACATGTATCTATAAAAAAGGGTGAGGGGGCGGGGCCCAGAGCCTGTGACCACGCCCTGCCGCCTTCTCCACTCTGCCGCCTCCTACCCCACTCGACTCCGCCCTCCGGACACGCCTGCCTGCTCCGAAAGTAATAAATCTAACAAAATAATAAATAAATCTAATACATTTAAATACGATTTAGTTGAATAAAATAAAATGATAAAATAAATGATAATAAAAGTTAATTGATGTGAAATCGTCTCCTGGAGAGGCAGGTTTTTGTAGAAAGTGTTACATGACGCTAAGCAGCGTTCTCAGACTGTGAGCACTTTTACACAGTTATAGATCTTCAGTTGAGTTTCTGTCCTTTATTAACAGCAGAGGGGACGTGTGTCGTGTTACAGCAGGCAGGTCTGGGACTCTATAAGCAGACAGAAGTGAACTCGGTGTAGAAGAAAATTAAACATCACTGTACAAAGAGGGAAAAATCTCACAAAATAATAATAACATCCAATGTATTGAATCTTTTTATAATCGATGTTGAAACGTTTCCCCTCACTGCAGGTTCTGCTCATCATCCGCTCTGCACTCGCTACTCCCTACTAGTCTGTCTCTGTTAGTACCACATGTGTGTGTGTGTGTGTGTGTGTGTGTGTGTGTGTGTGTGTGTGTGTGTGTGTGTAATGTTATTTTTGCTCTTTTTTCCACAGCAGGATCTGTAATGCGATGAGAAAGCACTGATGAGTTTAGGCAGATTTTCTTATACGATTATGCGTGTGTGTGTGTGTGTGTGTGTATGTATGTGATTTTCTCATCCATCTGGAAGACAGAGAGACATCCACACAATCACACACACACACACACACACATCAGGAAGTGCTGATTATTTCTTATTAACAATACAATACAGTAAGCAATAAGCATCCACAATAAGCATCTCTCACACACACACACACACACACACACACACACGCCCTGCTCTGACTCTTCCCCTGCTCGTGCACACCTGGACCCGTCTCACTATTCTCTCTCTCTCTCTCGGGTCCGGAGCGGTCGGTCCGGGTTAAACCCACGAGGTGTTTATAGTTAATGATCAAACTCATTACTGTTTAATCGTCCTTTCTGCTGCTTTTACAGTTTAATTACCATGTGAGAGTACAGACACACACACACACACACACACACACACACACACACACACACACACACACACCGTCCTGCTCATCACACTTTCCCTTTAGGTTTCTCACACCGGTGCTGTCGCTCGTCTGTTGAACGAATATTCATGTGAACAGCGATGAATATTAATGAGCCGAGAGTGAGTGTGTGTGTGTGTGTGTGTGTGCGTGTGTGTGTGTGTGTGTGTGGACGAGATAAGCTTTAAACCGGGGTGAAAATAGGCAAAGACGCACAGACACACACACATCACATATTCTCCATTAAAAGGTTAAATGTCAGATTAAGAACAGCAACCTTTCTCAACAACACCTGAGGGAGAGACAGAGAGAGAGAGGGAGAGAGATACACACACACACACACACACACACACACACACACACACAGACACACACACACAGTATATAGACATGTACTTTTTTTAAGTCTTAATTTTATCTTTTCATGTTAGTTTCAGTCATTCAGTCTTTATAGTTTTTGCTTTGTTCAGCTTCTCTCCAGTTTCTCTTCCTCCTGAGTCTCGGTGGGTTTTTGAGCTTTTTTAATAACGTTTTCACTGGATGTTTCTTCTTTATGTCCGGTATCTGTAGCTGGTATCTGTAGCTGGTATCTGTAGCTGGTATCTGTAGCTGGTATCTGTAGCTGGTATCTGTAGCTGGTGGAGTTCCTGTAGGTTTCTGTTTGCTTGTTCCTGGATGTCTCTGGTCGTGTCTGGGTCTGACTCTGCTGTACTGGACGCTTCTGACTGCGGGTTGTGTGTTTACTGCTGTGTTCTGTAGCGGACGCCTCCTCTCGCTTCCTCCTGGGTTTTTTTGGTGGCGGTGGTGGTGTACTGGTTTGTGGCTGCTGTATCTCTTCTGGGAAGATTGTAGGGGCGGAGTCGGCGTTAGGGGCGGAGTCACTGTATACAGTAGTGTCGGTGTTATCTGTGTCTCTGTGGTGGTGGTGTGTTCAGGGCCGACCTGCTCGAATCGCGGCTGCGGTGCGAAAGAAAAAGTCTCCACACCGGCCTCAGACGGCATGGGGCCCCGCCCACTGTCTCTCATATAAGCTTTATATTTTTACATATATATATATATATATATATTTTTTTTTAAACATTTAATTAAACAATTAAACATAACATTTACTGGAAAAAAATTAATAAAAAATAAATTATCTAAAAATAAACAGTCGCCAGAAAACTTGGCAGGATGCCAAACAGCCTTCTGCTCGCTCCCTCACACCTAGCGCATGCGCAGACAGAGACAGAGACATAGAAACAGAGACAGAGAGAGAGACAGAGAGACATGTTCATATTTTATTTATAGATTAATGGCCGTGTTTAGAGTGAGATCGATTCTTTGGTGGGGAAAGTGTGTGTACGTGCTCTCTCTCTCTCTCTCTCTCTCTCTCTCTCTCTCTCTGTCAGTCATACACACACACACACACACACACACACACACATTAAATCAGAAATAAACAGACAGAGATGTGACTTTTTCTCGGTTTCTCTCTGTAACACCACTTTATCACGTCCGCAGGGACAGAGCTGAAAATAAACACAAATCCCATCTGATGTCTCGCTCCTGATCGATATCAGGCTTCAGTATCACTGTCTCACACACACACACACTAACACACACACACACACACACACACACACACACACACACACACACACACACGCTAACACACACTAACACACACGCTAACACACACACACGCTAACACACACACACACACACACACACGCTAACACACACGCTAACACACACACACACACACACACACACACACACACACTAAAACATACGCTAACACACACACACACACACACACACACACGCTAACACACACGCTAACACACACGCTAACACACACACACACACACACACACACACACACACACTAAAACATACGCTAACACACACACACGCGCGCGCTAACACACACGCTAACACACACTAACACACACACACGCCTTTCGTTTAAACCTTTTCTAAAGGTGAAGATGTGACATTTATCATAATGATAATCATTCATAACCACTCATTATTATTCATAGCAGATCTGCATCTTGTCATGATGACACGTGTGTGTGTGTGTGTGTGTGTGTTGTAGACATGTGGCGCCAATATATTTTCATATCATGCTAATTATCTAACCTTTTATCTGAATTAACAAAATTACCATAACCTTTTGGTTTTAAATACCACTGACTGCACCTGTCTCACTGCACCTGTCTCACTGCACCTGTCTCACTGCGCTGTAAAGGTCTCATTTTATCTGTCTGACTGCACTGAACACTCACTGTGCTGTACCTGTCTCACTGCACCTGTCTCACTGCACCTGTCTCACTGTGCTGCACCTGTCCTGCAGGATTGCAGGTTTATATTACTGCACTCGCTCTAAAACATTATGGTTTCCATAGTAACGCCTCACACACAGGGATGTTTCACTCCACTGAAAATAAACCGATTTGTTTATCTGCAAGGAGAGGTGTGTGCGCGTGTGTGTGTGTGTGTGTGTGTGTGTGTGTGTGTGTAAGGAGTCTCCAGTGTCAGCGCTGTGTAAGAGTCAGAGGTGGAGCTGGACGTCCTCAGACTCTTCCTCCTGCACTGCTCTCACCCTCATCAGTCTCAGACACGACATCAAATGCAGCGCTAATCTCCAGCTAGCATTAACACACCAACACAAACATTTACACTGAGATGAACTCAGTCTAAACACACACACACACACACACACACACACACACACACAGCTCAGCATCGCAGGCTCTGGGATTAAAGAGCTCTATTAAAGTCTATAAACTCCTAAAGACTCTCTTCCATTTACACACTGAGCCCTGCAGTGCATTATGGGACTTTACCAGCTGTTACTTCTGCTTCTTTATAATTATCTTATATCTACTGAGTTTGCATTTATTTAAACGTTAAAGTTATTTTGATGAGCTCCACGCGCTGTCCCTCAGAGGTGATGTGATGTGAAGCAACGTGTCCTCACTCGATGTCTCCGCGGGCGGTTATTCCACCGCTGCCTTAAACGTGTTTTAATCTGAACGCTCTAATCTTAACACTCGCACAGTAAAACACTAACACATGCTGATCCGCAGAGAAAACAACACACCGTTTCAGTGTTTCAGAGTCCAGCATTACATTCTCACCACTTTACACGCGGCCTGAACATTAGTTCAGTACACACAGGTCGCTAATGCTAATGCTAATCTCCTGGAGGAACGTGAGTTTCGACCGCATAGAGTCGGAGACGCTCAGTGCTGTGCAGGGCTTCATGTAGAACAAAGGGGCTAGCAATGCATCTGTAAATGCTAATAAATAGCGTGTGTGTGTGTGTGTGTGTGTGTGTGTGTGTGTGTGTGTGTGTGTGTGTGTGGGCACAAGTCTAACAGATAAACTTCCAAGAATTTCTTGGCTACTCCTGAGCTGAGGAGCTACAGACGTTCCTCACGCTAACGCGGTTTACACAGACAGAGACATATAGGGGGACTGTAAGGATCTCTAGATTCAGTGGTTGGCGTTCAGATGTAAAGAACATCATGCTAATGATAATATTGAGAAAATGAACCAGCACTAGCTCCGCCTTCTCGCCCTGACCTCAACTTGACCTCATGCGTTCGTTTCTTTAGTTACTTTTCAGTTTAGTTAAAGAGACTTCCACAATGCGTGACAGGAGTGTTCACCAGTGCGAGCGCTTTCACCTGAATTTTGTTAACTCCGCCCCTTGGTGCTACGCTCGCCATTCAACTACTCATTTTTGTCATTTTGTGCATTTTAATTTCAAACTAAAATCATTCTGGATTTTCTCACATTCCTGAGATTGATCCTAACGCTTCAAAAGATCATCAGGATGTTTGTCAGGGTTAGGTACAGATCGGCATGTTGTTGGGAGAAACAAGTTTGTAAACAAGTTCAATCACACTTATACATTTTGAAATGTAGCCACTAAAATCTAAAACTCAGGAATTTAAACCAAACACAGAGATCAAAAGCCCAGCGATCTAAAATGCATTGATCTAAACCAAACAGAAAAATCTTAATCCCGGGGATTGGAAATTTTGAGCCCAGGGATCTATAACAAACACAGTGATTTAAAACAAACACAGGGATTTAAAACAAACAAAGGGATCTATAACAAACACAGGGATCTAAAACGAACACAAGGATCTAAAACGAACGCAGGGATCTAAAACGAACACAGGGATCTATAACGAACACAGGGATCTAAAACGAACACAGGGATCTAAAACGAACACAGGGATCTAAAACGAATACCTGGATCTAAAACGAACACAGGGATCTAAAACGAACACAGGGATCTAAAACAAACACAGGGATCTAAAACAAACACAGGGATCTAAAACGAACGCAGGGATCTAAAACGAACACAGGGATCTATAACAAACACAGGGATCTATAACAAACACAGGGATCTAAAACGAACACAGGGATCTAAAACAAACACAGGGATCTAAAACAAACACAGGGATCTATAACAAACACAGGGATCTATAACAAACACAGGGATCTATAACAAACACAGGGATCTAAAACAAATACATGGATCTAAAACAAACACAGGGATCTATAACAAACACAGGGATCTATAACAAACACAAGGATCTGTGACAAACACAGGGATCTGTAACGAACACAGGGATTTAAAACGAACACAGGGATCTATAACGAACACAGGGATCTAAAACGAACACAGGGATCTATAACAAACACAGGGATCTATAACAAACACAGGGATCTAAAACAAATACATGGATCTATAACAAACACAGGGATCTATAACAAACACAAGGATCTGTAACAAACACAGGGATCTGTAACGAACACAGGGATTTAAAACGAACACAGGGATCTAAAACAAACACAGGGATCTATAACAAACACAGGGATCTATAACGAACACAGGGATCTATAACAAACACAGTGATTTAAAACAAACACAGGGATTTAAAACAAACAAAGGGATCTATAACAAACACAGGGATCTAAAACGAACACAAGGATCTAAAACGAACGCAGGGATCTAAAACGAACACAGGGATCTATAACGAACACAGGGATCTAAAACGAACACAGGGATCTAAAACGAACACAGGGATCTAAAACGAATACCTGGATCTAAAACGAACACAGGGATCTAAAACGAACACAGGGATCTAAAACAAACACAGGGATCTAAAACAAACACAGGGATCTAAAACGAACGCAGGGATCTAAAACGAACACAGGGATCTATAACGAACACAGGGATCTATAACAAACACAGGGATCTAAAACGAACACAGGGATCTAAAACAAACACAGGGATCTAAAACAAACACAGGGATCTATAACAAACACAGGGATCTATAACAAACACAGGGATCTATAACAAACACAGGGATCTAAAACAAATACATGGATCTAAAACAAACACAGGGATCTATAACAAACACAGGGATCTATAACAAACACAAGGATCTGTGACAAACACAGGGATCTGTAACGAACACAGGGATTTAAAACGAACACAGGGATCTATAACGAACACAGGGATCTAAAACGAACACAGGGATCTATAACAAACACAGGGATCTATAACAAACACAGGGATCTATAACAAACACAGGGATCTAAAACAAATACATGGATCTATAACAAACACAGGGATCTATAACAAACACAAGGATCTGTAACAAACACAGGGATCTGTAACGAACACAGGGATTTAAAACGAACACAGGGATCTATAACGAACACAGGGATCTAAAACAAACACAGGGATCTATAACGAACACAGGGATCTAAAACAAACACAGGGATCTATAACAAGTGCAGGGATCTATAACGAACACAGGGATCTATAACAAACACAGGGATCTATAACGAACACAGGGATCTAAAACAAACACAGGGATCTATAACAAGCACAGGGATCTAAAACGAACACAGGGATCTAAAACAAACACAGGGATCTATAACGAACACAGGGATCTAAAACAAACACAGGGATCTAAAACAAACACAGGGATCTATAACAAACACAGGGATCTGTAACAAACACAGGGATCTAAAACAAACACAGGGATCTATAACAAACACAGGGATCTAAAACAAACACAGAGATCTAAAACAATAACAGGGATCTAAAGCCCAGGGATCCGGGCGTCTATAACAGGTGAGACTCTGAGTAGGTCATGGCAGGTTAGCGCAGACGGCGACGTGCAGTAAGGACTGTGTGGATCGATGGTCTACAGACAGAGTGTGAGGGTTTAGCGCGTGTTTGGAGTCACAGGTGTTTGCATCAGAATAGCGAGTCGTTGGTGACATTTCATAGCTGATATCCATCAGAGGTGGCGCAGGCGTGTGACGTCACCAAGAGCCGTTAGGAACTCCAGCTTATTCAGCACACTCTCACAGAAAGTTCAGTAAAGACGGACGAACGAAAACATCCACAGGCTATAGCCCCGCCCACTCATCCTGACACCCCTCCCATCTCCATCTGACTGACTTCATCACCAGAGTGAAGAGAGAGTTTACAACCTCATCACTGAGGAGTCGCTCTGCATGACTGAACTGGCACACACACACACAGCACTGTAGAGCACACAGGTAGAGTCTAGATTTACAGTCAGACATAACCCTTAGCTACCTGCATTCACGCCATTAGTTGCTTGGCAACTGATGAGAAAGTGTCATAAACATCCTCTTTTCTCAAACATCAGAAAAATACAAGCAAATGATGAGCGAGCAAATAAAACAATCGCGAAGAACTGCATGCTTTATTCTGTGTGTCTGTGTGTGTGTGTGTCTGTGTCTGTGTCTGTGTGTTTGTGTTCACAGGTACAATAAAACAAATGTACATTATTTTTTGTTATAGTTTGTTGTATTATGTGGACACACACACACACACACACACACACACACACAGAGGATGAGAGTGAGAGCACCGTGACAGCCTTCAGGCAGAAAACAGAAAATAGAAAAGAATGACTATTCACAGATAAAAAAAAAACACTTGTCTGGTAGCATGTGTGGTGTGTGTGTGTGTGTGTGTGTGTGTGTGTGTGTGTGTGTGTGTGCATATAATGTAGAGAATTGAGCTGTCATCAAGAACAGCTGTCATGTTGATAACAGGATTCATTTTGAAGAGGAGAAGGAGAGAGAGGATGGGGGGGGGGGGGGGGTCAATCTTGTGTCTGTTCTTTTTCCAAATAAGACCCTCAGAGTGCTGGATCAACATTCAACACTAATTTCCTTTGTGTGTGTGTGTGTGTGTGTGTGTTTGTGTGTGTGTGTGTCTGGGCTTCATCAGATATCTGACCAAGAGGTCCACAAACATACTGTCCCTAGCAACCACTTTCACACATAACATATTTACACACACACACACACACACACACACACACACATGACCATGATGATGATTTATTATCAATGAGCTGATTAAGCTCACACAGGGGTCAAAGGTCAATCTGTTCTGTGTGTGAGAAGGTTGGAGTCGGACGTTCTGCGTGGATTACAATCATTATCTCACTGTTCAGCAAGACAGATTAGTGAGCTGGACTTTTTGTGTGTGTGTCAACAGTAAATGATGTGTGTGCGTGTGTGTATTTCTCAGGCCAGGATTGAAACATACTGTAGAGAATACAGTATGTATGTATATAGATTCTGCAGTCACTTGTGCATTATTCAGATAAGAGCTGGAGTTACTTTAGAGCTTTAATGTTGGGGAATAATGTGCAGTTCATTAAATGTGCAGCTCCATTAAAAACCTGTTAATAATATAGATAGGACTACTGTATATGTCTTGGAACAACTTTAGGCCTAGGTTTCATCTATACGTATAAGCTATAATCTATAATCTATAGTCTAAAACCATAATGGTGACGTGTGTACACTGAAAATATTTGCAAAAGATAATTTGTCGAGACGTGAGATGAGAAATAGAACACATTAAGATGTTTTTTTTTGTCTGTCTCTCTATTTTTTATTTTTGTCCGTCTGTTTGTTTGTGCATGCATCACGTAAAAACTACTGAAAGAATTTTAGTGGGGTTTTCACAAGTGTATTTGGCCGAGCTTGAGGTAACATATGGGCTTTGTTTAATCACAATCGGCCAACGGGAAGAGAAGATATGCTACTTTGAAAGTTTAATGGAAAACACCCTTATATCATAAAAAATCAACCTTGGAAAAATCATAATACGCACGTCTGAGTTTGCACTTGAAATCTACTTAATAAACGCAATCTCGCACCTTAATTCTGCGTACATCTAGTATTAACATAAATGACACGACTGCTTTAATTACAGTACAGCTATCCATATCTCTTACATGCTGCGTGCGTGTGCGTGTCTATTTATTTTATATATTTATCACACTGCACAGACACACTACAGTAACACACCGCCTTTAGTTTGAGTCCTGTTGTGAGACTATGGCTGTGACTCACAGGTCAGTGCATTAAGCCGACAGTCACTGAGACGCCTCAGAGCCCCAGCAGATATAGTGAAGGAAGGAGTCTCCAGTGTCAGGTGATTATGTCAGGGGGATTTATTTTGGGTTTGAGTTGAATACCAGTCAGTTAGGATGAGATTACAGAAGCATGACGACCTGATTGCGAGAGCGGTGAGGTGTCATGGAAGATTTAGGAATAATTCTTTTGTAAATGATTTGCAGAGACAGGAGGAAATAATCAGAGGTGGCAAGTAACAAATATTCTATAACTGTACGCAAGTATTATTTCCACATCTGGAAATAACATCATTAAAGATTCACTAAATGAGAAAAAAAAATTGAGAGTAGCGCTCAGTGTTCCCAGCTTACTTGTTAGACTTAATGACTTATGAGAGCCCTTAGATCTAGTGACCTGTCTACAACCTTTTGGACAGAGTTTAGCTACATTCCCTAGAGGAGAGTCGCCGTGACTTCCAGTGAGGGTGTGAGTGAGAAGCCCAAGCAGCACGTTTAACCATCAGCACTGCAGCTGGCAGAGACGGGATTGAGCTACTCGATCTGCGTCTGCGCCTGCGCTCCCTACGATCCCGTCACACTTGCCGGTTTGCTGAGACAATGCCAGGTTTGTTTTATCCACTGATTCATTTGACTGCTTTAGTTTTTTTCATGTGAATCGAACCGAACATAATTAAAAATAATAAAATATAAACTGCGAATAATAATAAATCACATGAATTAATTATGTATTGTAGCTTTAATTATATTTAATATTATATAAGCATTTAGTTAAAAAAAAAAAGCCTTTCCAATCTACTCCATGTACATTTAATATGTGAGATGTACAGTATGACATCATCACCGCTGGACTACAGGGACACAACCTGCTATTATACCTACATGCTCACCACCTCGAGTTTCTCCTGCTAGTTGCTATGCAAATGCCATGGGATTGGTTATGAAGCTTGAGATTTAGTTCACTAATGCTAACCAACAATGATACGCCCTAATTAGCACATGCACTGATTAACAAATTGCTCAACTTTATTAATTGAATATGTTTTTGGTTTATCCTGCAAGAAAATATTCATTATTCATACAGTAAATCTGTCCTGTGAAGGATTTAAAAGGAATTATAACAACTGACATTCATCAGATTAGCATAAGTGATTAGCGTGAGCGATTAGCGTGAGCGTGCTCATTGATCAGCCTGCTCAAACACATCTGGGGCTTTAATGTGATTTGTTAGAAGTACTGAATCAGGAGAAACACAGTCATGTCTCCACACAGCGGGAAATTGTTCTGACTGAACTCAAACGACTCACTGAATTAGCATGAACGATTAACCCGAGTGATTAGCATGCTCACTGATTAGCATGATCACGCACAAAGAAAGGCTGAGGTTATGAGACTTAATGCTTTAATCTCCATTTTCAAAACTTTTTGTCTACAAATAAATCCTTAAAATTAATAAAGATGTTTTTAAATAAAGGTCTTTAAATAAGCTTAACAACCTTATAATTATTGTCTTGTATTTTACAACAGAAAATATTAGCTATCCGTGTGCAAATGTCACACGCTAATAAACCGTATCATGTTCTGTGTGAGTCTCGCAGATGTTAAGGCTGTACAGCAGATGAGGGTTTGGAGTTGGAACTGAATAAAACAAACGTGGCAGAATTCCTTCCAGAGGCAAAGCTGTGATTGATGGAACACACCAATTAACCCAGGGGGTGAGGGGGGGGGGGGGTGAGGGGGGACAATGAGGATGATGAAGATGATGATGAAGACAAATATAATGAAGATGAGTCATACTTTGTAATACCGCTGTGTTTGCTGGAGCTCTGAGGAAGTAACCTTTACTCATTACTGACAACAAACACACACACGCACACACACACGTACACACACACACACATATATACACACACACAGTTTGTGTTTCAGTTAAAATGCATCATGCTTAACACCTAATTTAAAAATAAAAGATCTTTTTTATCCTGAAGAGAAGCATTTCCTGTTCATCTGCTTGTTTATTCCTCCACCTTCTGAATAATAATCACAAACTGTAAATAAATGTGTGATGATGAAATCTGAGATGAGATGTTGTCTCAGTGCACCAGATCAATCCTAAAAAAGTGATAAAACCTATTAGAGAACAAACAGATCATCATGACGTCTGCTTAAATGTTTTACTCTTGTTTTCATTGTTTTCTAATGAGGGGTGCCAACATTTCTGGCAGTAATCCGCATTTTACAACCAAATCATCAGACTCATTAATCACCTTTTTCAAAGAGCTGTAATATTATTGATAACATGTCTGTTCACAAAATTTATTAAATAGCTTTCAATTCATTTATTTATACCTTCTGTGTTTGTTGTTTTTCAGGTTAATCAGGAGCACGAGAGCAGAGCATGTGGGGACGAGAGGGAAGTGTGTGGGGACGAGAAGGGAGCGTGTGGGGACGAGAAGGGAGCGTGTGGGGACGAGAAGGGAGCGTGAGGGGACAAGAAGGGAGCGTGAGGGGACGAGAGGGAAGCGTGTGGGGACAAGAAGGGAGCGTGAGTGGACAAGAAGGAAGCGTGTGGGGACGAGAGGGAAGCGTGTGGGGACGAGAAGGGAGCGTGAGGGGACGAGAGGGAAGTGTGTGGGGACGAGAAGGGAGAGTGTGGGGACAAGAAGGGAGCGTGTGGGGACGAGAGGGAAGCGTGTGGGGACGAGAGGGAAGCGTGTGGGGACGAGAGGGAAGCGTGTGGGGACGAGAAGGGAGCGTGAGGGGACGAGAGGGAAGCGTGTGGGGACGAGAAGGGAGAGTGTGGGGACAAGAAGGGAGCGTGTGGGGACGAGAGGGAAGCGTGTGGGGACGAGAGGGAAGCGTGTGGGGACGAGAAGGGAGCGTGAGTGGACAAGAAGGGAGCGTGTGGGGACAAGAAGGGAGCGTGTGGGGACGAGAGGGAAGCGTGTGGGGACGAGAAGGGAGCGTGAGTGGACAAGAAGGGAGCGTGTGGGGACGAGAAGGGAGCATGTGGGGACAAGAAGGGAGCGTGAGGGGACAAGAAGGGAGCGTGAGGGGACGAGAGGGAAGCGTGTGGGGACGAGAAGGGAGTGTGGATCTAACTGCTATCCCTAACGCATAATCCCAACTCCTAACACTAACTCTAGGGCTTTAGTGTAGCACTCAGTACCACTACTTCCTGTTCAATGTGTGTGTGTGTGTGTGTGTGTGTGTGTGTGTGTGTGTGTGTGTGTGTGTGAGAGAGAGAGAGAGAGAGTAACAATGTCCTCAGGCTCAGAGCACTGAACCCTACTACATTTACAGAACAGTGAGAGCTTCAGGACACACACACACACACACACACACACACACACACACACACAACCAAAAAGCACATCAGTATCAGGAAACAACAACATCGCGCTGTTCACTATAACACACACCTCACACAGCGGTGATCTGCAGCCGAGTGATGATCACTGGTACTGATGTTACTCAAACTGAAGAACTGAACAAAAAGACGAACGATTGCATTTTATTTGTATTTGAACGCACAAGTGAAGTACAAATAAAATCAGAAGCATTGGTCAATCTGACAGAAATCTTTAAGATTCATAAAGAATAATCACAGATAAGATTGTGGGTGTTATGGGGGATGCGCAATGTGCTAACATGCTAACAGCTGCTTTATGCTAATTGATTTGAAAACACAGGCAGTAAAAGTGTGGTCACTGAGTAAAGAAGAATGATTTAGTGTTACCGTGAAAACAACTGCAAAAAATCCCCAGTAAAGAAATAAATAAATAATCAACAGATAATTCATCTCCTCACAGGAGCTTTTA
Organism: Clarias fuscus; assembly: GCA_030347435.1. Classification (NCBI taxonomy): domain Eukaryota; kingdom Metazoa; phylum Chordata; class Actinopteri; order Siluriformes; family Clariidae; genus Clarias; species Clarias fuscus. Next base: position 333,144 of record CM059218.1, on the reverse strand, counting down.
CCGTGTAAGTGTGAAAATGTCAGTGTATTAATCAGCGGCGCAGCAGTGGACACAGTCGAATGGGTGACGTTACCCGTCTCCTCAAACAGAGACCTGGACGACCTTATCATCCATTTTATTCATTATTATAATAGTTGTGTTCTAAATCCTCAGAGTCGTTTATGAAAATAATGATGAAGTGTAACGGGAGAGATGAGAGCAGACCGGCGCGAGGACGAGCGGAGAGTCTCGCGACATTAAGTGTCTTTTACACTCATTGTATTTAATAACATATTATTGATTGTATTTCATTAATAACGTGCTGAGACAGAAAGAAGGTCGAGTTTCACATCAGCATCATCACGTGTCTCACAGGCAAACACACGCAGAGTCAGAAACAGAGAAGAAGCGCAGAGACACCTGAGACACAGGGGTGTGATGATGAGGAGGATGACGATGATGATGGACCTGCTGCACCGTTCTTGACAAAATGTGAATCAGGATTTTTCTGAGATTAAGATTCTCTCACACGATTCTCTCTATGTTGTTAAACACTCACTCACTCATCATCTATAGCACTTAATCCTGTATTCAGGGTCACGGGGGCGGAGCCTATCCCAGGAGACTTAGGGCACAAGGCAGGGTACACAATGGACAGGGTGCCAATCCATCGCAGGGCACAGACACACACACACACACACACACACACACTCACTCACTCATTCACACACTACGGGCAATTTGGAAACGCCAATTAACCTACATGTCTTTGGACTGTGGGAGGAAACCGGAGAACCCGGAGGAAACCCACCAAGAACGGGGAGAACATGCAAACTCCATGCACACAGAGACGGGAATCGAACCCGGACCCTGGAGGTGCACGGCGACAGTGCTGACCACTACACCACCACTACAACACTACGCCTGTGGTTAAACAAAAATATAATATTAACAATAATACATACATTAACTATAACTAATACATACAGTAGCACTTATGCATTTCAGACACTCAGACAACTACAGAACTTCATCAAATGTTAGTTTATATTGTTATTATTATTATTATTATTATATAACAGTATATGGTAAATGTAACAGGGTAGTTTGTTATTAAATCCAGTGTTTACAGTGTAGAGTTTATTGTCAGAGGGTTTATTGCTCAGTCTTCACACAGCTCCAGTAAACTCCTCTGTGTCTCGCTCTGTTCTCAGAGTCTCTGTGTAACGGCTCGAGTCAACACGCAGCTTTAATCATCTGATACTGTAACTTACAGACCAGTTAGACCTGCACGTGCTGTCTCTGATCACACAGTAGTGTGTGTTTCAGTTTGTGTGTGTGTGTGTGTGTGAGAGAGAGAGAGAGACATTTACCATATGATAATAAATATAACACAGATGCAGAATCAACTTATGCCGTGATAAACACAACAACTGAAGAGAATGTAACAGGCCTGTACGCACTGAGAGGCAGCTTTAATAAGCATTAAAGGAGTCAATCAGAAACAGGTCATCAGAATGTAAAAAAGGGAATAAAAGCTTCTGATTGGCTGAAATTCAACAAGTAGAGTGTGTGATATTGATCACGCACAGGAAATACAGTTTGAGCTCAACACGAGTGAGTTTGATGGAGTAAGTGAGCATTTAAACAAACAAAAATTAAATCAGGGTGCAAAATAGTTTTTGTCATGAAACTAACAGCACACTGCCCCAAGTCCGGGTTACTGCTTAGCATGTTTAGCTCCACCTCCTTGTTACACATCATGTGATTGACAGCGGAACGCCGTAAGTGAGGAAGAGACATGAGAAGTGAGTGATTTGTGTAACTAAATCGTTAGCTAATCTCTGGCCTGATCAGTAATTTAATGGTGTTTGAGTAGAAGCCGACTGATACGGCCATCCGGATTGTTGTCGAGTAAATAAGTGAATGCAGCTGAAAACACACGCAGGTGAGTCATTCAGAAATCAGATCACGTGTGTGTGAACTGAGATCGGGATTTTTTTTTTTCCAGATGAATCGTGCAGCTCTAATAATGACTCAGTCATATAAAATCATCATCATAAAGCACTCCTACTTTTGAGCTGGCTCTAGTCACATTACTGGAGTTTTATATTACATTTTCTGATTATTTTCCATTTAACCACTGCATCTTTCTGTTATGTTTATGTGCGTCATATTTACTGATATAATTTCACTCTGATACACAGATACACAGTCCTGCAGCAGACATACCGCTCAGTAACAAATGCTTACACTGTCACTGTGGCTACGGTCACACTGTTCAATTCAGAGTGCTTTATCTACTGACTGATACCTCTGAAAAGTTTTTACACTATATTATACTTTAGACCTACTTCTCATCTTCCATTTATCTCTAAAGTTCTAGAAAGGATTGAATTAATACTATTGCAGCCCTTCCTAAAAATATATACACTGTATATTTTTAAAAAGATTTAGTCTGGCTTTAGAACTCAACATATCACGGAGTCTGCAAGGCTAAAAGTCTATAACGATATCCTTTTATCTGTTGATGCTCAGACTACTATGGCATTGGTTCTTCTGGACCTCACAGCGACCTTTGATACGGTTGACCTTGTGCTGCTCATCTCACGCCTGGCTCAAAGTGTAAGTATTCAGAGCACGGCTCTCAAATGGTTCCAATCATACCTAGCCAGTAGAAGGTTTTCAGTCATGCTTGGCGATCTCTCCTCTTCCTGTGCCTCTCCCTCCTGTGGAGTGCCACAGGGTTCTATTCTTGGCCCTTTCCTCTTTTCGCTGTATGCGCTCCCTCTGGGGTCAATATTTAAGCAGTACATTCACCATTTTCACTGTTACGCAGATGATATACAAATTACAATACAATGCAAATGAGCGACCTTAAAGCCGGAGTTTAAAAGCCATCAAACTCTGGCTTTAACAAAACTTTCTTAATCTGAATGAAAGTAAAACTGAGTGTATTTTGTTTGGATCCACAGCCATGTGTAAACCTTGGATCAAATTAATTGTTAGAAATCTGGTGGTTATATTCGACAGCAGCTTGAAAATCTATAAACAGATTAATTCTGCGAGCTTTTTCCATGTTCACCTTCTGGCTAAAGTGAAGCCTTATCTGTCATGCAGTGACCTTGAAAAGGTGACACGTGCTTTTCCTTGCTTTTCCACTTTTTCCAGGTTGGATTACTGCAATGCACTTTATGTTAGTGTTAATCAGTCCTTCCCCTCTCGCTTTCAGTTAGTATAAAACGCTGCTGCTAGTCTCTTAACCATTTCTTCCAAACGTGACTTCCATCCTATACTCTCTCCACTGGCTTCCGTTACATTTTAGAATGGATTTTAAATGATTGATGTTTGTTTTTAAAGCCCTACATGGCCTGGCCCCATCTTATTTAACAGATCTCTGATAATACCTTATAACCCTGGCAGAGTGCTCTGATCAACTGCTCAAATTTAGCTGGAAGAGTCAAGATCTAGATGCAAACAGTTTGGCAATCGGGCATTTGCTGTTGCTGCTCCCAAACTATGGAACCATTGTTACCATTTGAAATTTGATCTGTTACAGATGTGGCCTTTTTGTATGTATTTGTTTTTATTTTAACTGTTTGTGTTGATTTTTATATTTCATATTTTTTGTTTGTCTTTACTGTTTGCTATGTAAAGTGTTGTAGTTAACTTGAAATTGTTAATAAGTGCTAGGGTTAGGGTTAGGGTTGCTATATAAATAAACATTATGGATTGACTGATTGATCTGCCTGTTCCCATTCAGGTCACATGATCATGTACTGAAAATGTATTTGATCCGACTGGCTTCAGTATCTCAGACTGGGTTCAGTATCTCAGACTGGGTTCAGTATTAACCCCTGTGTAACGTCCCAGCAAACATGTGGACGTCTGCTGACCGTTGAGATGACGTCCCTCCGACACGTCCCATCATGGTTAAAAACAGTTCCAAACTGAAGGTGGGCGTGTCTGAGGTGATCTGATCTACACCGGCCTCATTGAGGGTCATCAGTAGTCTGATTGTAATCCGGGAGTGTGTACACTGAACAACACTGAGAGAAGAGTCAGAGTAACACAGAGTGGACACACGTGTCTGAGTGCATGTTCAGGAAACCTGCTGTCACGTGTTTGTAATCTTTAACGCTCCTACTGAGACTCGTGCTTGTGCTCAGAGACACGCCGCCGCCGCGGACCGGTGTGTGTGTGTGTGTGTGTGTGGAGGATACAGATACACAACAACAGCAGTGTTCACTTTACACACTTTACACACACTCACAAAAGTCACGAGCGGACAGATGCTCACTGCCCCCCCCCCCCCCCCCCCCGTGTCTCTCTCTCTCTCTCCCCCGCGCGCGGACATCGCGTGCGCTCCTGCCTTTAACGTACTGTAAACATAAACCGGTTCGGCGCGCGGTGATGATGAGGAGCACACACACACACACACACACACATCGCGAGGCACACCGGCGCCGGAGCACGCGCATCAGCCAAGGGCAAGCGAGGAAACACACACACACACACACACACTTACACACACACACACTCTCACACACACACACACTTACACACACACACACTTACACACACACACACACACACACACTTACACTTACATGTCAGACGGGTGACTCCGGCAGAGCAGCGCGTGACCGCACGCCTGACCCATCGCGCATCGCGGCGCTCGGAGTGTGTGTGTGTGTGCGTGAGTGTGTGTGAGTGTGTGTGTCCGGGAGTGTGGAGCTCCGGGAGGAGGATGTAGCGGCGCAGAGGAGAGGAGCAGTGTGTGTGTGTGTGTGTGTCTCTCTCTCTCTCTCTCTCTCCCCTCCCTCTGTGTGTGTGTGTGTGTGTGTGTAATTGATCTGCGCGCTCTGTAGTCGGTGTTGGAGATGGAGGGATGGATGGAGCAGTGTGTGTGTGTGTGTGTGTGTGTGTTTTGTCCTGCTGTTGTTTTTGACTCATTTATCACTTCAGCAGAAATCAATGAGACTGGAGGAATTCACACTGTGTGTCACTCTGTGCACTCTCTAACACTGTGCACTTGGGTTACTGATCAGAAGGTTGTGGGTTCGAGCTCCCCCTGTTGAGCCCTTGAGCAGGGCCCTTAACCCTGTCTTCTCCAGGGGGCGCTGTACCTGGCCGTGCCGATGGGGTGCGACCCACCACGGTGTCGATACTAATCATTAGAGTGTAAACGTGTGGAAGAGCAAAGAGCAATGGCCCTTTCACACAGTGTGTGTTTTCCTGCACACAGGGTCCAGTTTACAGATTTATACCATTTAACAGAATTATAATCAGGCTTTTGATTTTCTAAAATCTCAAACGTGTAAGTTGTAGAGCCCCTAGTAGGTTCCGGTTAAAAAAATGTATTACATTTAATGTTACATGTATGTAATTAAAACAGACTACGTTTATATTTAAATATTTGTGAATCACCGGAGCTCCACACAGTTTACTCAGAGAGTATAGAGCATCGGGTGACGGGTGAAAGCTTCTGGAGCTCGTTCCCCTAAACACTCTCACACTCTGCTTCTACTGGTCCTGTTACTTCCTGGTGATGATGATGGAAGGGTTGTTACCTTCTATGGAGGAGAACAGAAACCTCATTGATATTAAACCCAAGAGTAATTCCAGCAACACTGTAGAAAACCCTCATTTCCCCTGATCACATGACCCTCAGCAGGAAAAGTGGAAGGAAATGAATGAGTAAAGTGTGAAAGTTGGTCACTTGATAAAGAGATTCACAGCTTCAGATTCAGTCCTAGTGCAGGATGTACTGTATAAAGTGCTAGCGGTTGACTTACCAGCAGTGATGGAAGACCGTTGGCAGAAGATAAAGCAGATGTGGCTGTGAAGAAGTTCAGGTGATGGTGACCAGCAGCTCAAATGGTGCTCTCGATGCTCAGAAGTGCTACCTGCAGAGCTCGGCTTAACATGGCTTTCTGTGAAAAGGCTGTGATGTTCCCTGGGACACCCCGCAACATGAGGTGGACAAAAAGATTTCTGCTCACATTTAATGGAGAACACTCCCGTCTCCACTCTGCCCTATCCTGCCCTATCAGTCTCCATCCTGCCCCATCATGTCACGCCCACCCAGGCCCACCCATCTCTGCCCTTCCCATCTTTATATGGTGATGTTTCCTGTCAGGAGAAATGTGTTTCATGTAAAAATCTGTGGAAGGAGTCTCCAGTGTCAAAGGCTGGTACTGTAATCTTCAGCACAGGGGAGTTTGTGCTGCTTTACAGTTTCTCAGTCACATGACGCTGTGATTTTTTTTATCTTATGACATCAAAGATGGAGAATAAAGTGAGACTGGAGAGGGAATGAGAGAACGTTTATAGTTACTATAATGTCAGTGACGACAGGAAGTTATGTTATCACAGTTGTACGACATTGAATGTAACTATAAATGATTTAAAATTGATGATGTTCTTTGATGCATACAAATTATAATCATTTGCACATTACAGATGAAAAGGTGTATTACTGTTTAATTAAAAAGCAAAAGCACTCACGCCAGACACGATGAAGACCGAGCCCAGCTGAGGAGCCAGATTTATTACTGCTCTCGATAAATGCTTGATGATAAAAAAGGAATGTCACACAACTAAACCACGCAGCTCGGCCAATAAATACGCTGAAGAGCAGGAATTCAATTAAATTAGCCTTCTACAAAAGGTTTATGATTATTAATGCACATTCAGATGAGACAGCCCTGCTGGACAGACACACACACACACACGCGCGCAGGTCTGTTTGTTTGAGATGGAGGCGTCTCTTTGTCTTTTCTGATAAGTCTGATCCTGCTGTTCCAGGACAGCCGCTAAATCAGTCGACTTTATGAGTTCATGCTGCTTTGTTTTTTTGTATAACTGTGACACAAGCACACTCTCTGTACCTGTGTCTGTTCCTACTCCTGTACCTGTGTATGTACCGTACTCATACCTGCACCCGTGTCTGTACCTGAACCTGAACCTATAGCTACAGTGGGTATAGAAAAGAATCACCCACTTTTACAATAATCACATAATGTTGCTTTGCAGCCTGAAATGAAGACATTTAACATTTAACACCCAAGTGAAAGATATACACCAACTTGTAAGAAAAAAATAAAAATAAAATTCAGGATCACTGATTTGGAAAAGGATCCCCTAAAATCCCTTAAAAGTGACTTGTAAACTTAACCAGGTGAAGCTAATCAACTTCTCATTGGCACACAAAACCATTTGACTTTCAACTGTGATCAGCTGTGGTCATTTTGATTCGCTCACCCGTTCATGGAGCATTTCCATCCCTGAAGCAAACAATCAACTATGGGTGGCAAGGCTCTGTCAAAAGATAGAGTACAAAAAAAAAGTTCAAAGGCTTTATCATTGCCTAGAAGCACAGTGAAGTCCGTTATAAAGAAGTGGATCAGAATGTTGCTCCAAACTGGATGAAAGAGCCAGGAGGAAACCGATCAGATAGGCTACCAAGAAGCCTACAGCAACTCTGAAGCAGTTGCATGAACTGATGACAAAGAGCGGTCATTGTGTGCATGTGACAACAATATTACATATTTTCCATAAATGTGGTTTATATGGGAGGGTTACAAGGAAAAGTCGCAGGGGTTGAAGAAGTCAGAGCCCAGACTTAAACCCCATTGAAAATCTGTGGAATGATATGAAGACTGCAGTCCACGAACGATCACCCTCAAATTTAAACTAACTTTCAGATTTAATTCATACTAGTTTAATTCAAGTTTTGCAAGGAAGAGTGGGCAAATATTGTAAAGTCTCAATGTGCAAAGGTTTGTGTGCCACTGAGGAAGTGATTAGCTTCACCTGACTGAGTTCAGTCAGTGATTTCTGACATGTTGGTGTTACAGCTTTCACTTGGATGTTAATAGTTGCATTTAGTAAATATAGTTGGATTAAACACAATATGTTCCTGTCTTCAATTCAAGCAGCAAAATGTAATTATTTTAAGGGGGTGGGGGTGGGGGGAGGGTCTTTTCTCTGCCCTCTGTTTGTTTCTGCTAGAACATCTAATTTAACTGTGCTTGCATCTAGGCCTTTGTGAAAGTTGACTGGAGGTTCTACCACGGTCATACAAATGGACAATGGTCACACCACTGGCCTCCATGGTCCCTCGTTGGACTACAGGGGTTTCTAGATGGGTGGATGGATTAAATCTATATCCATATCCGTGTCTATTATCTTTATCTGTCCTTGTTTCTGACCTGTACCTGAGTCTGTAGCAGTACAAATACACACCCACATTAAATAAATCCTAACACAGTGTACATCCTGACAGAGGTTCTCCATCCTAGTCCCTAAGAACCACTGCACTACACGTTCTCCTGCTTCATCTAGTGGAGTAATTGCTTGGGCCTTCACAGCCTGAGCCAGGTGTTGAGGTGGGATCTTCAGCATTGTGACTTGAAACCAATAGTCTGTCGTCATCATAAGAGCTGCGGAGCCTGACGTTCTCGCTGTGACACTGGGAAGTGTAGCTGATTCTGCTGAAACAAAAACCATCCTGCTGGACTGGCAGGTTAAACTTTTCAAACCACACTTATCTTATTTATACAGTACGTCTGTGCAGTTGAGCCTAAGCAGTATTTGGGATTTGATCTCATGACCTTCCAACTGGTTGTCCCACATCCTACCCACTGAGTTCCTACTGCCCTTTTCTCAAAGCCACCTCCATGTAGCATAGCAAGGTTTAATTTTATTGCAGTTATTATATTCACAATTGTGAATGCTAATTTGGGGTTAAAGTGAGAACCGACACTAAACTGGAGAACACATCTGGATTAGAGCTTCTCATGGTGAGTAAATGAATAAGTTCTTGCACTTTTGGTCAGTAGACAGTCAGCTCATGGTATTACTCTGACACCTGATCTTCACCTGGAGCTTTTTGTCAGCTGCACACTTCATGCTAATCATGGGTTCTTCTCCTGGCCTCCACCCCGATGTCCTTCCTGTGTCTCACCTCATTGTGCTCAGATTACACGCATCAGTTGCTTCTTCCACACAGTGTTCACCGAGTTTAAACAGTACCCTGGTGTGTTCTCCTGCTTGTGACATTCTCCTGTAGACTTTTGCCAGTCATCTGCAAACGAGTGTTATGGGACCTGCAAATTCTCACAACAAAACAAGAACAAGGACTGCAAGTGCAGCAAGTCTTTCAAAGAGAATTCCCACCGGAGGCCTGAGAGCGCAATCTGTGTTCCAGTTCATCCCAGAGGTGTTTAGTTGGCTTGAGTTCAGTCCGGGTTCTGTGCAGGACGCTCAGGGTCTTCCAGGCCAACCGTCTCACACCATGGAGCTCTTCATGGAGTTGGTTATGTGGCTTATGCGGACGGAGTGAGAAAAAGAAGAAGAGAAAGAAGAAGTAAACACTCTGAGGTCGTGGCCTGTAATTACTCGCCTTGTGTTGAACAGGGAGAAGCGAGCGAGGAGTCCTGCTCTCATTCCTGCAAATTAAACACACAGAGCGAGAGAGAGAGAGAGAGAGAGAGAGAACACAAGTACAGGTCGGAGGTCGTCCCCGGCTGCATTCAAAAAGCAGAAGAGTTGGAAAGTGGCATTTTAATGACGGTTTAAAGCTCCGTATCTTCAGCTGGTCATCGCTCCGCATCACTTCCTGTTTACAACTACAAGCACGTGCATCATTACTGAGGAGAACCACAAGCACTGCCTCCATTCCATTTTACTCTCATCAGGCCCTCTCTCTCTCTCTCTCTAAATTAAAAGATGAATCATATTTAAAAATGTATAAATAAATAAAACCCTACATATCATGTGTGTGTGTGTGTGTGTGTGTGTGTGTGAGTGCTGGTTTGCTTTTAGAGATGTTGCAACATGAAATATTCAGAGCATTAAACTTAATTAATTATTTACAATCTGGCAAAGTTACGCTCAGCTACTGACTCAGCCAGCGTATCCAGTCAGGTCCATAAGTATGTGGACAGTGGGACAGTGTTAGTGTGTACTGTACATCCCAGTGTTTAAAATCATGTTTATAGTTATATTAGCTTGTCCAGTTAGTTTTGAATTTGTAATAAATGTCTGTAACAGTTAGTGTGACTGTTTTTGAGTTAAAGCCTTAAATTAAAGGTGAAAGCCAACACTTTGGTCACATCCTGGTCACTTACAGTACTTACACACACGCGCACACACACGCGCACACACACACACACACACACACCCTGTGGTGGAGTACAGAGACACACATGCCCCAACACTGTCTCTCTGTCTATATATTTATGCAGAGGTGAGTAACTGAGTACATTTACATCATTACTGTACTGAAGTTCATATTTCACATATCTGTACTTGAGTAGTTTTATTAGAGGACGTTTTCTTTCACTCTGCTCAAACGTACAGCAAATATCTGTACTTGTACTTCACCACATGTCTGCATGGCGCTACATCACCTAACCGGTGTTTGACGCCACCTGGTGACTATAATGCATAACTGCGTGACTCGCCTGAGCTTTGAGATCCACCTGGATAATGGAACAGCTGGTTGCACCTTTGCTATGTGAAGTCGAGTACGTCTGTGCCGTCAGAGGAGGGAGGAGGAGCCAAAAAATTTACTCAAGTAAGAGTAGCTGTCGTTCAAAATAATATCACTCAAGTAGAAATAATTAAAGTAATATATAGAGACGACACCGCAGTATG
>CM059218.1:287500-317500 GCA_030347435.1 Clarias fuscus | reverse complement strand
GGAAGCCGTCTGAAAGGGATGTCCAGGTGTGAACCCGCAGTGTATCCAAAAAACATAAAACCACAGCTGCCCAACTCACTGCAGAATTAAATGTGCACAAAACTGTTCATCTGTTGCTCCACAGGGTCGATGTACACGGCCGGGCTGCTATAGACAAACCTCTGGTCACTCGTGCCGATGCCAGACGTCGTTTCAATGGTGACAGCAGTGAAAATCTTGGGATGTGGACAATGTGAGACATGTATTGTCCTCTTATGAGTCCACCTTCACTGTCTTTCTCACATCCGGGAGAGTTACAGTGTGGAGAAGCTCCAGAGAAGCGACTGTACCACCCAGACTGTTTCATGCCCAGAGTGAAGCATGGGGGCGGATCAGTGATGGTTTGGGCTGCGATATCATGCCATTCCCGAGGCCCAGTACTTGTGCTAGATGGGCGCGTCACTGCCGAGGACTACAGAACCCTTCTGGAGGACCATGTGCACTCGATGGATCAAACATTGTATCCTGAAGGTGGCGCCGTGTATCAGGATGATGATGCACCGATACACACAGCGAGACTGGAGACAGAGAGGTTTGATGAACATGAAAGTGAAGTTGAACATCTCCCAGGGCCTCACACTCACCAGATCTAAATATTATTGAGACACTTTGGGGTGTTTTGGAGGAGCGAGTCAGGAAACGTTGTTCTTGTTGTGACCTGGACACTATTCTGTAAGAAGAACGGCTCAGAATCCCTCAGGACACCGTGCAGGACTTGTGTCTGTCATTCCCAAGACCAACTGATGCTGTATTGGCCGCAAAAGGAGATCCGACACCAAACTAATGAATTACTGTGGTCGAAAACCAGGCGTTTCACTTTTATTGTCCAGTTCCTGTACATTTACTTTATACATTACGTGACTGTGACGACACCCAACTGTTATCTCTCCTTCTCTTCTCCTGTGTCTCCCCCCCCCCCCACCCCCCCCCCCCCTCTCTCTCTCTCTCTTTCTCTCTCTCTCTCTCTCTCTCTGTCTCACTACACATGTCTCTCCTGAGCTGTCAGTGATCCAGACCCCCTCTGTCCTCTGGACCTGTCTGACTCGTCCTGGTGTCCCTCTTCTGGGGGGACACCAGGACGAGATCTGGTCACATGGAGCCCCGTGTGGTCTGTCTGGGAAGCGTGTGGTGACTGGGGACGGTTCCACTTCACCATGAAGACGCTCCTGTCCTCGGCTGATACAGACAGCTGTCCTCTGAGGAATCGTGACTGCAGGCGCTCGATAGTTCAGGACTGGAGTTTCCTACAGTCTACCTGAGTCTCCAATAACAAACTGGACTCCATATGAACTTAAACACGTCTCCTGTTCTACTGAACTTCCAGCCTCCTAACACACAGTATGAGTGCAGATCAAATCCCTGCTCTCCGTTATCACCCAGATGAGGATGGGTTCCCTGTTGAGTCTGGTTCCTCTCAAGGTTTCTTCCTGTTACCATCTCAGGGAGTGTAAACCCCTAACCAATCAGAGATGAGACTGAATTCTTCTAACCAATCACAGTGCAGATAGTGTTGTCTTGATGGTGCAGCTACCTTACAGCCACACACACACACACACACACACACACACACACACACACACACAGAGTCCAAATCAATCTAGCACTGACTGATGTAGGTGTCTTTTTGGCTCTTCAGAGAAATGATGTATGAAATCACAAAGTGGAGACTGAACCCAGTTTAATCCGAGTGTGGAGTGTTAATGAGGAGACTTTAAACTTCACAACACACTGGAGCTACTGGAATATAATCATTTAACAGGCTTAGCTGTTTCAAATGTAATGAGTATTAAATCTCATGGTTATGCATACTTGCTTACACACACACACACACACACACACACACACACCATCTGGTGCTCTTATTATACACATATCTACTGACGCTTTGACACACCTTTGAAAGGGCCGACTAAATTTATCAGGATGTCAGACAGACAGACCGAAAGTCCCAGGTTAATGCAGGTTGTGTAAACACACAGACAGACATTAATGATCGTGTTCCAGTAGGCTGAAGTTCATACACAGCGCCCCCTGTAGCTCAAAAAAGTTTGTTTTTCTACTTTATTGGGATCTGGCATTTAATCAGAGATCGGTTCAGTCACATGACGCTTTCACTGAGGTTTAGACCTTCTCCTTAAAACATCACAGTGGACTGACTCCACACACACACACACACACACACACACATGGCATGGAACACACACACACACACACCCCACACATAGCACACAGCATGGAAGAGCTTCCTTCAATAACACAACCTCTAGTCTGTGCATCAGAATATAAAGAATAAAGAAAAGAGATTTAAAATTAATAGTTGCTTTGGTTGCTTAGCGATGAGTAAAGAAGTGCAGGACGGAGAGGAGAAACAAAAACACAACATGGTGGACAATCGACAACCAAACTACACTGTAAAGCGGCTGATCTACAGGTAAAGTTGATTAAACTTAAACCATTTGAGGCAAGTGATTGCAAGTAATCGACAGCAGAAAAAGTTCCTTTGTTTAAGTAGAGTCAACTAAAATGTAAAAGAGTCCAAACGTAATCTTTAAATTCATACACACTAAATTGCTTTAAGTAATCGAGAGTAGAAAAAAAAAATATTTGTAGAGTCAACTAAAATGTAAAAGAGTCAGAAGTTCATATTTTAAGTCAAATTCATTTTACACCATGTTTGTATTCCAGTTCAGTTTGCATTTTCTTTTGTGAATGATGTCAAAATGCAGTTATTTATTATTGTATTTTATTGAAATATAACAAAGCAATAAATATCATTGATAATGATTCTCTTTATGAAATACAAAATCTAAAACCACTTTTACACTTGCATTATAAGAAGAAACATAAGAAACATATATTACAAAATGAGCCACTGCAAGAATATGTGAAACTGTGCCAGGACCATAAATGTGTCTTACACGGCAAGATCCTTCATCAGCTTTTGAAGCTTTGGTGGTCGCTCACTCCAACCTACGTTTAGCATTACCTGCTGAATGAAGATAAACAGGAGGCACAAAGCCTGAGGCAGGTTGCTGAGCGCATCCATTACTGTACAAGGCCGAACTCTAGGATGTTGAGTTGTGGAGATCCTGGGCTTGTGGCTCTGTTGTCCTCATAGCTGAGAATTCCTACTGGAGTGTCCAAGGATTGTCCGTAATTAAGATTCTTCATTGTGTGAGAGACAAGATCAACTTAAATTCAATGAAACATCTTCATAAATACTAAGTGTCATTACCCACCTTCTCAAATAATTCATAGCAGATAACACAATGGCAATGTTAAGTAATTATATTAAGTAATTAACAATAATGATTAAAATAAAGTTACTCACAGAACTGCTCTTGAAGTGATAGATGCATCATCCCCAAGAATGCGTGGAATCCCCTCACGCCCGGTGGCTGTTGGCTCGATGCGCTACATGGGGGTACAGGCCCACACGTATATGTAGAACTAATAAACTAATAAACTTACTGTCTTTCTTCACTTTCTTGGTTTCGCTCCATGCAGAGACTTGGCTTTATTTTCAAGTTGAAATGTTTGCCTCTGACATTTACACTCCCATTATGGAGCGAATGTGTTTTTGTAATGGATGAACCCACCAACAACATTATTCCAACAAAAACAAAAACAGAAATATCAACCAACCTTTATCTGTTGGAGCAGTTCTGCCAACTGCTGACCAATCCCAATCTTCCAAACCTGTCGTCCTCTTGACGATTTCAATCAAGTTTGGACACAACCCATCAAGCACACCAAAGAATTCTTTAAGATTTTTACAACTCAGTTAAACTCCAAGTAAACCTAAAAAAATACAAAACAATCCACATTCTTGCATACAGGCGAAGTTACTTATAATTTAACCTCCTTTAACTTGTAAAATTATGTATTGTATGTAAGACAAGTTTAAAAAAAAAAAAAAAAAAAGACATTTAACTACAAACATTTCAACAGTTTTTTGAGTGAGAACTACTACAGATGAGTTCCAGGCTCAAAACATATTTGTCCAAGGAGAAGGAAAATTGCAGAAAAAAACAAATGTACTCTGTGATATTAAGAAAAAGGTACGATTTTCTCAATATCCTCCAACAAACAAGTCCAGACTAGTTTTGATTCTTGAGCCAATCAGCAGCAACTGGGGCGTGGCTTTAGGTAAAACTTCATAGTTTAATTTTGTTAAACTTACAAAATTGAGTCACCTAGTGATCGTCTCTTCTACTCATACTGTTTAAGTAAAGCAATAAAAACATCTTTAAAAGTCATATTTACTCAAACTGTTTGAATAGAAACAACTTTTGGGTTAACAGTGTGTAGGCAACAGGATTCCTAATGTTTATATAATAATAATAATAATAATAATAATAATAAATACATAAATAATAACAATAATAATAGTAATAATGTTGAGGCAGGAGGGTTTTAAGCAGGACTGTCAGACACGCAGGTCTAATCTGAGCCACCTGGTACGTTTCGATCCTGCTTTAAATTTCAATCATCTCATGGACTTGAATTAGTGTAACGGTCTGATGATCCACTAGGGGGCGAAATAAAGTAATAACCTCAGAGTTATGAGCTGCAAATGCTACTGAAATGTGCTGATGATGTTAATTAAGAAGCTGAACAGTTAAGTTCTCGCCCCAGAGCGCCGCGTGTACGTTTCACAGTGATCTGGGGGACACTTCCTTCTACTTTAAATCATTTTCTATGTTATTACCATTTTTATTCAGAGCCAGTTCAGTATTATGGGATGTTTTGTGTAGATTAATTACAGTTCCAGCCTGTGATGTGAAGTCAGCTGAAGTACAGAGCCTCTCTTTAGTCTGAGAGTTTTCTGCTCAGACACCGTGAGTAAAGAGACGCTCGTGTTCCTCAGGACCTGGAGCTCTACTGCTGAAACATGGCGAGCTGTCGTTATTGGGGTAGGACTGGACGGGTTTGGGGGTTAGGCCCAGGCCTTTTGTGATATGTTTTCACCGTTTTCGGGAGAGGGAGATGGTGTTGCATTGGGCTAGGCAAAACGAACTGAAATGCAGAGAAACAACAATACGGGTGTACCCGGATGTCAGCGCCGCTACTGCAAAGAAACGTGCTGCATTCAACGAAGTTAAGCAAGCCCTCTATCAGAAAGGAGTGAAGTTTAGGCTTCTTTTCCCTGCCCGCCTGCAAGTTTCGTTCGAGGGTGAAACACTCACTTTTGAGACTCCAGAGGATGTGCGTGCTTTTTATAATGAGCAAGTGAAGGATAAAGAACAGGTTAGGGCACGATGATTCTCACCGCTATTCACACGGAGGGTCTTTTTGTTTTTTAACACTTGTTTGGATGAACCTATTTGCTCATGTCGCGGCCGTCCTGTTGCTGGTTAATTGCTTTTCTATGGGAGCGGATTAAGCACTGAACCCCTAGTGTGAAGAAGGTGCCTAGGACGCACTTTAAGTTATCCTGGATTTAATGTTGCCTTTTTGGTCATCTTGTTTGACTTCTTGTGTTTTTTTTTTTCTCATTATTATTGTTTTATTTAATTATTTACTTTTTTAATTGATTTTCAACTGTGATGCTTAGTTTCCTTAGAGGAGTCAAATTGGGTGACGAACTGATTCCCTGATTACCTTAGTTAATGTTTAAGGTTGAAGTTGACACACTGTAATTTCATGTTGCTCCTTATGGAAGCGGTGTAAATTCTTATATGTTATGCACCGGAACGACCTCTAGAACAAGAGAAGGTTATGGAAGCAGAAAACGTTACCATGGTAGGATTCTGTGTGGGGAGTGGGGGGTGGGGGGAGGGATGTGTTCATATATATATACCCCTTTTTTTTTCTTTCTTTTTTTTGTATGTGTGGTTTTGTTTTTTCCCCTTTTTGTCTGCTCGGAAGCAACATCAATCTTGGAAGAGGTGCTACTCCTTGTTTATTTACTAAACGATGACCACGGAGTAAGAGTGTTCGTTTTATTTCCTGGAATCTGAAGGGTGTCAACCATCCCACTAAACGTAATAAGGTAATGACACATTTAAAACAGATTAGGGGTGATATCCTCTTTTTACAAGAGACTCATCTCTGCTCCACAGACGTTAACCGTATAAGGCGACCATGGATTGGTCATGTATTTCATTCTAAGTTCCCAATAAGGGCGAGAGGCGCAGCCATTCTTATACACAAGAATGTTCCGTTTGAGTTGTCCAATTCTATTGAAGACCGTAATGGTCGATTTGTAATTATTTCGGGCAGATTATGTGGCAAACCTGTGATTATGGCATGTGTTTACGCACCTGCATGGGATGATGATAAATTTTTAGCAAGCTTTTTCTCCTCTCTTCCCAGGGTTGACGACCATTACTTAATAGTTGGCGGCGACTTTAACCTAGTTCAAAACCCCTCCCTGGATAGGTCTTCTCCTACCTCCCAGGTGTTATCCAAATCAGCTAGGGTCCTGGACGCATACAAGACCAGGTTAGGGTTATTTGACCCATGGAGGGCTAGGTCCCTCTCAGGCAGTGCCTTTTCCTTTTTTTCGCACGTCCATCACTCATATTCGCGGATAGATTTTTTTCTTTTAGATAATCATCTCTTATCAGAAGTCCATCGGTGTGAATATCATAGCATTGTAATCTCAGATCACGCCCCAGTATCGGTAGACATTAGCTTTCCTAATCATGTCTCTCCCCCCAGACAGTGGAGGCTTAACTCCTCTTTGTTAGCACAAACTTCTTTCAAAGATTTCCTTCATATACAATCCTTATTGTTTTTTGATACTAATGATGCTCCAGAAATATCCAGACATACCCTATGGGAAACATTTAAAGCTTTTATGCGAGGGCAAATTATATCATATGTCTCAACTTTGAGGAGGACAGAAAGAGTCTGAGGCGCTCACCAAAGAAATATTCAGAATTGATGGTTTATATGCCTTGGACCCAACCCCTGCTCTCTACAAAGAACGGCTTCAGCTTCAGTCTAAATTTGATTTACTTTCCACAAATAAAACACAAAAGCAGTTATTCCTAGATAAACAACGGTTCTTTGGAACTGAGGACAAAGCAGGAAGATTACTGGCACAGCAAGCACGTGCTGCTGCATTGTCCAGAATGATTCCCAAGATTAAATCGTCCTGTAGATGTCTGGGCTGGAGATAACCCCCTAAACACGATTGTTTTCCCCAAAATAAATGAAGATTTGTCTGTAAAGCTGGGCGATCCAATTTCTACTGAGGAGGTACATGAGGCAGTTATGTCACTTCAAAATAGTTTTTTAAGCTACTTTCTGTCATCATCGCACCTGTTCTTCAGAGTGTGTTTAATGAGTCTTTCATGAAGGGGCATTTGCCTCCCACCTTGCTGGAGGCCTCTATTTCTCTCCTGCTTAAGAGTGGTGGAGATAGCCTCCGAGTGGCGCAGTGGTTAAAGTGCTCGCCCTATCATCCGGAGATTGCTAGTTCGATTCCCGGGTGATGCTGTAACCTCTCGCAGCCGGAGGTCTAGAGAGAGCTGATTGGCCGAGCTCTCTCAGAGGGGAGGGATGAGAGGTACTTAGTGTTCCCACATTAATCACGGCTCTACAGCCAGTCAGGGGCGTCTGTGAGCTCGCGAGACGCCCTCCTTGCGAGAGGAGGGAGCGGATAGCGCCGTCCTCCGAGTGCGCCGTCCTCCGAGTGTGTTACGCCGCCCCCAACGGTGCGCGAGCGGTTCGAAAAGATGCGGTCGGCTGGCGTCACGTGGTTCGGAGGAAACACGTGATAGTCTTCGGCCCTCCCGGCTGAGTGGTAGTAGTAGCCTTAATGTGGGAGCCCCCTAGTGACGGGGAGGAATTGGACACGACTAAATTAGGGAGAAAATCGAAAAAAAAAAAGAAAAAAAAAAGAGTGGTGGAGACCCTCTAGCATGTAGCAGCTTTAGACCCATCTCCCTCTTAAATGTGGACCTAAAGATTTTATCCAAGATTCTAGCCCAGCGCCTACAACGGGTTCTTCCCGGTGTGATATCAACTGATCAAACAGGCTTCATGCTTGGAAGGCACTCATTTCATAATACAAGGCGGCTTCTGAATATCATTAGTACTCCCAGCTCGCGCACTCCGGAGGTGGTGGTTTCTCTGGACGCGGAGAAGGCCTTTGACAGGGTTGAGTGGAGCTTTTTTTTTTTTGTCTTGCGGAAATTTGGTTTTAGTCCGGAATTTGTATCCTGGATTAAGCTGCTTTACACCTGCCCAGTTGTTTCAGTTCACACGAATGGACTACAGTCTGCCCCATTCCCCCTTTACCGTGGAACTAGACAGGGCTGCCCCCTTTCCCCCCTTTTATTTGCCTTAGCTATCGAACCCCTAGCCATCTGGCTGAGACAAGAGGAGAGATTTGAAGGTATTGTCAGAGCTGGGAGAGTTCATAAACTATCAATGTATGCTGACGACCTCCTTCTGTATATGTCCAATCCAGCAGCCTCTCTCCCTGTAGTTCTACGTATCCTGGAGAAATTTGGGTCATACTCAGGCTATAAACTTAATCTCCATAAGAGTGAAGTCCTTCCTATTAACTCATTGGCCAAAGACATTCCTCCATCTTTTTTCCCTTTCAAATATGCTGCGGATAGATTTAGATACTTGGGAGTGATTATTACAAACCCAACTAATCTTCTTTTCTCCAAAAACTTTACCCCTCTTTTGGAGAGGTGTAAACTAGACTTTCAAAGATGGACTGGTCTTCCACTGTCTCTGGTGGGTCGTGTTAATTTGGTCAAAATGGTGGTCTTACCCAACTTCCTATATCGATTTTCACATATCCCTATCCTTATAAAAAAGTCCTTCTTTAAGTCGCTCAATCAATTAATAAGTTCTTTCCTTTGGAGTAATAAAAATCCGCGGATTAGAAAATCAGTACTACAGCTCCCAAAAGGTCGCGGTGGCTTGGCACTGCCTAATTTTTTACACTATTACTGGTCTTGTAACGCTCAAAAACTTTTATACTGGGTCACCAATACAACAGAGGGGCGCCCAGTATGGGTGGACATGGAACTTGCATCCTCTAAGTTTTCTCTTTCCTCCCTGGTTTGCGGCCCAACTCCCGTTGGCCTTCTCCAACTTTACTTCAAACCCTGTGGTGTCTAACACTCTTAGAATCTGGACTCAAACTAGGAAAAGCCTGGGTCTTCATAGGGCCTCAGACCTCTCCCCCATTGTAAACAATTTCCTATTCTTACCCTCTTGCACTGACTTGATTTTTCGCACCTGGTCCGACAAAGGGACTAACGAAAATTAAGGACCTTTATAGCCAAGGTTCTTTCATGTCTTTTGAGGAACTTTCGAGAAAATTTAAGTTGCCTAAATTCCACCTATTTCGTTCTTTTTTCAGATAAGACACTTCATTCGGAACCAGAACCCCAAATTCCCTAGTCGACCTCCAGAAACCTTGGTTGATTCATTATTAGCTCTTGACCCTCAACAAAAGCGATTAATCTCCAACTTCTACAGCCGTATTAATTCATCAACTGATAGCCCAACACTCATTCTCAAAAATTCGTGGGAGCAAGAGCTTGGAATCTCGCTGCCTGATGAATATTGGCAACACGTCTTACAACTGGTTCATTCTTCCTCAATCTGTGCGAGGCACTGGTCTCCTACAATGTAAAGTTGTAAATAAAGTTCACTATACAAATTCGAGGCTAGGCACGGATTTTTCCTAATGTGACTGACTCGTGTAACAGATGCAAACAGTCTCCAGCCAACCACTCTCACATGTTTTGGTTCTGTCCCAGACTAGCCACATTTTGGACTGAAATCTTTAAAACTATTAGTAAGGCATACAACACAGTTATCCCCCCCGACCCACTTTTAGCTATGTTCGGCACCGCCCTACATCCATGTACCTCCAAAATTCTGCAATCTGTTCTTGCCTTTGCCACCCTTTTGGCCAGGCGATTGGTACTCCTTAAGTGGAATCAATCTCAGCCTCCAACTCATAATAGATGGGTGAAAGAAATGTTTATGTCCATTAAACTTGAGAAGCTTAGGTTTTCCCTTAATGGCTCATTAAATTTGTTTGAAAGGACTTGGAGGCCTCTCTTAAAACATTTTGATTCTTTGACATCTCTTCCTGACTGTGCTGACTGAGCAACCCCCCCCCCCCCCCTTTATTATTTTTTTTGGTTGTTTGTTTGTTTTGTTTTACACTTTCGTTGTTAATTAGATTGTCTGTCTGCTCAGAACTGTGGGATGTGTGAACACAGGGGATTGGAAGAGGGATATAATGGGGTAAACAAAAAGCAAAATGGAAGTTATGTCTGTTGTATTGAAATATTATGTTACCTGTGAAATAACTTCTAATAAAGAAAGTTAATTTAAAAAAAAAAGTGAGTCCGTTAATATGCGCACAGGCCAGTCTCAGTGATATTTCTTTGTTTCCTGTTAAAATTGTTGTTTCCGTTGTGTCTGTGTGTGTGTTTGTTGTGAATCTTAAAAAGCAAGGTGGGGAGAAGGAGAAGGAGTGTTACTGTGTAAAACGAGGCGAGGAAAGGGGCTAATTACACACACACACACACACACACACACACACAGACACTGCGCGCACCAACGGAAACACTTATCTGTCAGGATTTATTTGTACTTTTTTTTAAAGGTAAAGTGCAGATTAATTTGTTTTATTTTCATTTTATAGATTGTATTAATTATTTTTATGTATTTATTTTTTGGGGCTGTGGAACGAATAATTTGAGTTTTCATTATTTCTTATGGGAAATGATGATTTGGTTTACGAGTGTTTTTGGAATACGAGCCCACTTCCAGAACGAATTATGCTCGTAATCCAAGGTTCCACTGTATGTCAAAAGTAGTATTTTAAAATTGATGCGTAATTTCACAGGGAGCCAATGCAGTGTAGATAAGATAGGGGTGATTTGCTCGTATCTTCTGGTTCTAGTGAGGACTCTCGCTGCTGCATTCTGGACTAACTGAAGCTTAAATTCACCTTGATTTTTGGTGGATCATAAATAATAGAACAAAGGGCTGGCGGCAGCACCATGGAGAGTTCCTCGTTAATAAAAGGCTTGGAGGTTCTGAGTGTTACATTTGCATTTGTTATCTGTTCACTCGAACTCTCGACATAAGAGGGATGTTTTTATTCTAATTATATTTAATTATCATTCTTTATAAAACTATATAGACATAATTGCAACCTATATGAAATGAAAAAGAAGGTATTGTTGCTTTGTCTTCATCAAACGTGTAAGTCCTGAATCAGACTAAAGGTGAAGTGAGAGCATTCAACATCAGAGAAGCAGAACAGGACGATCAAACCGGTGTGGAGAGAGGGAACGAAACCTTTGATGCTGAGCAGGAAAATGACAAACGAGCGTAATCAACCTGGAGAAAGGGCAAGTGCTTACTTCAAAGCTGCTGCTGCTGCTGATGATGATGGTGATGATGATGGTGATCAGAATGCCCCTGATTAGAGTTTACCCTGAAGTCTGATGATGATGATGATGATGATGATGACAGAGCACTTACAGTGATGAAAACGATGACGATAGCCGCGTTGTTTTTGTTCCTTTTACGCAAATATGAGGGTGAAAGTCCAGAACTCATAACCAACCGAATCCCTGGTGTTCAGAACCTGATCATATCCACCTGGATATCAGTTGTAGAACAATTATCTTAGCAGGTGAATAAAATGCCTTTAACTTTAATCTGTTTTTGTTTAGTTTTTAAGTATTTTTATATTATTCACATGTTCTGGAATAATAATTCGCCTAGAGGAACCACACCCCTTTATTCTGCACTCACTCAGATACTTTACAAGACTGTAATTTTTTTTTCGTTCTTTTTCATTGTTCTCATGTTTAATGTTGTAAATCCATCTCAGTGAACTCACCCAGTAAGCTCGGGTCTAGGGTAAGGATTTTATATACGTATATATATATATATATATATATATATATATATATATATATATATATATATATATACACGTGTATATACCAACATTCACACACATCCCATGGAAGTTACCAAATGTGGTTCTTCTTCCAGTTAAGGGAAGTTAAGGTTACTTCACTGACCTTGAAACATAAAAGCAACAACAATGAAAATGGACAGTAAAAATATATATATACACACGTGGACAAAATTGTTGGTACCCTTCGGTCAATGAAAGAAAAACTCGCAATGTTCACAGAAATAACTTTAATCTGACAAAAGTAATAATAAATAAGAATTCTATGAATGTTAACCAATGAAAGTCAGACATTGCTTTTCAACCATGCTTCAACAGAATTATTAAAAAAAATGAACTCATGGAACAGGCCTGGACAAAAATGATGGTACCCCTAACTTAGTTTGTTGCACAACCTTTTGAGGCAATCACTGCAATCAAACGATTCCTGTAACTGTCGATGAGACTTCTGCACCTCTCTGCAGGTATTTTGGCCCACTCCTCATGAGCAAGCTGTTCCAGTTGTTTCCGGTTTGAAGGGCGCCTTTTCCAGACAGCATGTTTCAGCTCCTTCCAAAGATGCTCAATAGGATTGAGGTCAGGGCTCATAGAAGGCCACTTTAGAATAGTCCAATGTTTTCCTCTTAGCCATTCTTGGGTGTTTTTAGCTGTGTTTTGGGTCATTGTCCTGTTGCAAGACCCATGACCTGCGACTGAGACCCAGCTTTCTGACACTGGCCAGCACATTTCTCTCTAGAATCCCTTGATAGTCTTGAGATTTCATTGTACCCTGCACAGATTCAAGACACCCTGTGCCAGATGCAGCCAAGCAGCCCCAGAACATAACAGAGCCTCCTCCATGTTTCACAGTAGGGACAGTGTTCTTTTCTTCATATGCTTCATTTTTCCGTCTGTGAACATAGAGCTGATGTGCCTTGGCAAAAAGTTCCATTTTTGTCTCATCTGTCCATAGGACATTCTCCCAGAAGCTTTGTGGCTTGTCAACATGTAGTTTGGCATATTCCAGTCTGGCTTTTTTACGATTTGTTTTCAACAATGGTGTCCTCCTTGGTCGTCTCCCATGTAGTCCACTTTGGCTCAAACGACGACGGATGGTGCGATCCGACACTGATGTTCCTTGAGCATGAAGTTCACCTTGGATCTCTTTAGAAGTCTTTCTGGGGTCTTTTGTTACCATTCGGATTATCCGTCTCTTTGATTTGTCATCAATTCTCCTCCTGCGGCCACGTCCAGGGAGGTCGGCTACAGTCCCATGGATCTTAAATTTCTGAATAATATGTGCAACTGTAGTCACAGGAACATCTAGCTGCTTGGAGATGGTCTTCTAGCCTTTACCTTTAACATGCTTGTCTATAATTTTCTTTCGAATCTCCTGAGACACTCCTCTGGTCCATGTTGAGTGTGGTACATACCATGTCACCAAACAACACAGTGACTACCTGGAGCCCTATATATAGGCCCACTGACTGATTACAAGATTGTAGACACCTGTGATGCTAATTAGTGGACACACCTTGAATTAACATGTCCCTTTGGTCACATTATTTTCAGTATTTTCTAGGGGTACCATCATTTTTGTCCAGGCCTGTTCCATGAGTTTATTTTTTTAAATAATTCTGTTGAAGCATGGTTGAAAAGCAATGTCTGACTTTCATTGGTTAACATTCATAGAAGTTTTTTAAATTATTACTTTTGTCAGATTAAAGTTATTTATGTGACCATTGTGAGTTTTTCTTTCATTGACCGAAGGGTACCAACAATTTTGTCCACGTGACTGTTGACTGAGTTTGCTATAAGGCTTTAGCAGCAGATTCACATGGATTAGCGTTAGGTGTCTGAGGATTTAAAATGTTCACACTATAATAATCTATTATATATTAATATTTAGAAACATTACAGACAGAAATCAAAGAAAATGTTTACGAAATAGGAGATTTAAAGTGAAGGCAGATACGAGTGATGATCTTTAGTTTAGTGAAACACAATCAAAACATGAAGGTCTCCATCTGGACACTAACCACGAGGAACGCCATGAGGAACACCACAAGTTCCACAAAGCTTCACAGTGAGACTCAAGTGCTGGTGTTAAACGAGACATAGTTTAGTTAGTTTAGTTTATTTATTTCACCTTATACATGTTGACTGTGACCAGACCTAACAGCCATCTCTCCTTATTTTCTGTTCTCTCCTCTTCTGCTCTCTCCTCTCTCTCTCTCTCTCCCTCTCTTCTTTCCCTCTCTCTGTCTCTCTGTCGAGCTATACATGTTTCGCTCCTGAGTTGCCAGTGATCCAGACCCCTCTGCCCTCTGGAGCCGTCTAACCCGTCCTGGAGTCCTGCTTCTGGTTGGAGATCTCGTCGCATGGATGCCCCGTGTGGTCTGCCTGGATTCGTATGGTGGCTGGGGATGGTTTCCATGAAGACTGTCCTGTCATCGAGTGATGCTCTGGGGACCTGTGACTTCAGTTGTTCGATAACTCAGGACTGGAATCTCCTACAGTCTACCTGAGCCTCCAGGAACAAACTGGACTCCTTTTAATTT
This sequence comes from Clarias fuscus, assembly GCA_030347435.1. Classification (NCBI taxonomy): domain Eukaryota; kingdom Metazoa; phylum Chordata; class Actinopteri; order Siluriformes; family Clariidae; genus Clarias; species Clarias fuscus. Next base: position 302,989 of record CM059218.1, on the reverse strand, counting down.
TAATTTTAAACACATCTCCTGTTATACTGAACTTCCAGTACACATTATTACACTGATCAATCCCTGCTCTCCGTTATCACCCAGATGAGGATGGGTTCCCTGTTGAGTCTGGTTCCTCTCAAGGTTTCTTCCTATTACCATCTCAGGGAGTTTTTCCTTGCCACCGTCGCCCTCGGCTCGTCCATCAGGGACAATCTTATCATTTTGATTCATACACATTGCATACAAACTTACTTCTTTTTATTGTGTAAAGCTGCTTTGCGACAACGTCAATTGTTAAAAGCGCTATATAAATAAAATTGACTTGACTTGACTATTTATTTATTTATTTATTTATTCATATAGCACATTTAAAAAACAACCATGGTTGACCAAAGTGCTTCACAATACCTCTAAAAAAAAAAAAAACGTCTCAAAATCTCAACTCAGTAAATAAAAGCCAAAGAATATAAGTGTGTCTTAAGTAATGATTTAAAAATCTCAACACTCTGAGCAGACCTTATATGAGCAGGTAAATTATTCCACAACTTTGGTCCCACCACTGAAAAAGCTCGGTCACCTGATTAGACGACCTCAGTGCTTTAACGGGGTGCAGATATGTAAAAGCTCTGATAAATATACAGATGCCAACGCATTTAAAATCTTAAAAACAAACAATAAAATCTTAAACTCAATCCTAAAGCGAACAGGAAGCCAGTGTAGTGAAGCTAAGACCGGAACGCCATGAGGAACGCCATGTTCCTCATGGCGTTCCTCATAGTGTTCCTCATGGCATTCCAGGGTAAAGTGCTCACGCTTTTTAGTCCCAGTTAAGAGCCGAGCTGCAGCATCCTGAACCAAGAGATGACTGATCCAATCCAACATATAAAGAGTTACAGTAGTCCAGTCTTGACGTCTTGAGTCATGAATTACACTTTCAAACTCCTTACACGGAACATAGGGCTTGACTTTGGCCAACAGTCTCAGTTGAAAAAAACTGGAACTGGAACAAGATTCCTGGTAAATGGAGGAATAAACACCCAAATCATCAAGTGCATCTACACAAGCACCCAGATCACCAGGACGACCAAACATAACAATCTCAGTCTTATTTTCATTAAGACAAAGAAAGTTCTGATCCAACCATATTTTTAAATCTCTTAGGCAACTATGTAATGACAAAAATGAAACTTAGGTGAAAGTGATCAGTGCCAGGTGAAGTGCAGGGGCTGATGGGAAATGCAGAGCTTCTTCAGCACTACCATCACACTTGTATACAAGAACAACAACAACAAAAACAAAACTAACACATTCAATTCAATTCTATTCTATTTGTATAGCATTTTTAACAATGATCATTATCGCAAGGCAGCTTTACACAATCAGAAGCACATGATGGAAGTGTGTATGAGATGTGAGTGTGTGTGAATCAAAATGATCAGATGATCGAGCCGAGGGAAAAACTCCCCGAGATGGTAACAGGAAGAAACCTTGAGAGGAACCAGACTCACCAGGGAACCCATCCTCATCTGGGTGATAACGGAGAGCAGGGATTTGATCAGCACTCATACTGTGTGTTAGGAGGCTGGAAGTTCAGTATAACAGGAGACGTGTTTAAGTTCATACGGAGTCCAGATCGTTATTGGATGAAAGCTGATAATTGTTCTTCTTGTATACAGTCACAGACTTTATACCTGTTAGATGGTGTAAGAGGAACTGAGTGAAGAACGGCAGTAAAGTGTGATGTGAAACGCCGGCAGGAGCAGAAACGGTGAAGAACTCAGACATGAAGGTCTTAAAGAGCAGATGAGCAGACGGAGGTGAGAGTCAAGACATTTAAACATTTCTCCTGTTAAAATCTGTCGAGTATTCGAGGTAAAAAGAAAGTAAACATCAACACCTGACTTGTAACTAACTGTAAATAATACAAATTAAATAGGTTAAAAAAATAAACACATGCTGGAGGAGAGACGAGGACAATGTGGGGATGTGTAAAGTGCAACTAATTAATGTTATAATTAATCATAATAAAGTTATTATATCAATTATATAACTATTATTATTAAAATCAGAGTTTTAGAGATCATATGTTTAAATTAAATTCCATTATAACAAAAAATAAATCTGCCACAATAAGACTTTAGAAAAGTAATGACGTTCAGACTTTATTACAGTCTCTCTCACACACACACACACACAGTCACACACAGACACACACACACACACACACACAGACGGACAGACAGGTGGAGGGACGAGTCAGAGTGTACACAGTGTGTGACGGCGAGGTGGAGTGTGTTAATAACACCTGATCACCAGCAGCGCACCCGCTCCCACACACACACACCTCCATCACACACCTGGACCAGGGGAGTGTACGACTACTGACGGTGGAGTGTGTGTGTGTGTGTGTGTGTGTGTGTGTGTGTGTGTGTGTGTGTGTGTGATATAATGTGATGTTATGAGCTCTGTGTAAAATTGTGAAGTTTTTTTCAGGATTAAATATAAAATCCAGGAAGAAATGAAAATCCTTCACCCTGACCATCACTGTGGTGTGTGTGTGTGTGTGTGTCGTGTGTGTCGTGTGTGTGTTGTGTGTGTGTCGTGTGTGTGTTTTCAGGCTCCTCAGGCGGCTCCACTCCCTCCATCCATTCTGCTCTACATTCAGTGAAGTGATGAACTTGAAAGGAGCTGGAGGCCAGTGTTAAAGTCATGTACACACACACACACACACACACGCACACACACACACACACACACACTGAGAGAGAGCTTACTTATTGTGTTGTGTTGTTGTGTGGATGATTTGAGATGCCAAATTGTTTTGTCCTTCACTTGAGGGTGATTCACACACACACACACACACACACACACACACACACACACACACACACTAAGCTATTCAGATGTCATTCTGTTTGTTGGTTTGTTCCAAAAATTCACTCCACTTAAACATCTCATTGTTCATTCACAGTAATAGCTGTTTATACTCAATGTGTGTGTGTGTGTGTGTGTGTGTGTGTGTGTGTGTGTGTGTGAGAGAGAGAGAGAGAGAGAACATTCAGTCCTCAGTACAGCTCAGAAAAAATGACCGACTTCACAGATTGAGAAATCTCTCCCTGTGTTCTAAAGTATTTACCCCCTTTCCTGCGAGGAGGCGGGGCTCTGGTGCTGATGTCACTGCGGCGTCGCTCTCATAACCCCGATAATAACATCCTCATGACGACGTTCTAATTAACCCACAGTCCTGGTCTTCCTGTTCAAGGCAAGCGACAAAGTTTCTGAAAGTTCCTGAAGCGGTTCCTGCCGAGTTTCCGCAGCTCCGCCCTTCTTCCTGCAGCTCTCTGTTCCAGGGTGTCATTAGTTTTGGGTTTTTATAAACAGTTTAACTGGTTTAAAATCCCAGACTGTGTGAGGAAGCCCGCTGTGTGTCTGGAGCTGAAGCTCTCTGATCATCAGCTGTAATGAGGAGCTTCTTCAGAAGGTCAGTGAACCTGAGATGTGAGGTTTAAACCCACGTGCTGCTGTGACTCACGCGCTGGTGTTTCTGTCCCAGTCTCAGGAAGTGTCTCTCGTCTCCGCCTACACGCTCAGCAACCAGGACAAGCCACGCCATTACTGCTGTCTCTGTGTGTGTGTGTGTGTGTGTGTGTGTGTGAGAAAGACCTTTTATGGCGATGTGAAAGGACGCCCAAACTGAACAGTCTTCTGTATGTGAGAGGGACAGAGTGAGACGAGGCGAGTCTGTGTCCTGATGATGATGATGATTCAGTTTGTACTGTACGTTTACATTTAGGCGTTTAGTGGACAGAGTGAAGTTTCCGTTGTTGTAGAGATCCGTACACTGGGTTACTGAGTTACTAACTAAGGTCACAAACTTCAATCCCGCAGAAGAAAGAATTGATCTGGAATTGTGTGTTGTTATATAACTATTAGTTAGCGGGTGGCGTGGTGGTGTAGTGGTCATCACTGTGGCCTTGCACCTCCAGGGTCCGGGTTCGAGTCCCGTCTCTGTGTGTGTGGAGTCTGCATGTTCTCCCCGGGGCTGGTGGGTTTCCTCCTGGTTCTCTCCAGGCTTCAGATTAGGCTAATTGGTGTTCCCAAATTGTCCGTAGTGTGTGTGTGTGTGTGTGTGTGTGTGTGCCCTGCAATGGGTGTCCAGGGTGTACCCCACCTCGTGAGTCTCCTGAGACAGGCTCCAGACCCCCGCGCCCCTGAATGCAGGATAAAGCCGTGTAGATGAGGAGTGAGAACTATCGGTTAGGGTGATTAAAGCGAGACCTGAGCTGAAGTTCATGTTTGAGCGTAAGGCAGAAATATCAAACTCCGCCTCTGTTACATGACAAGAAGAAACCTAGAGAGGACGCTGCTGAGACGGAGATTCTAAACGTTACAGCGCACAGGACAGGAATGTGTGTGTGTGTGTGTGTGTGTGTGTGTGTGTCCACATCTTCAGTATTAATATTAATCTGTAATTAAAAACAACCACAAACTTCAACAGCATTCATGACATTTGTGATATTCTCTCTCACACACAGACACACAGACACACACACACAGACACACACACAGAATGATGCGAGTCGAGGGCGACAGTGCTGAGGGAAAAACTCCCTGAGATGGCAGTAAGAAGAAACCTTGAGAGGAACCGGACTCAGCATGGAACCCATCCTCATGTGGCCTCGGTCTACTGGCGCTGGAACGATCTCCAGATGTCTCAGACGGGGAGGAAATAAAGAGCAGGTGGAAACAATCAGTGTGGTTGTCTTCTTTGGTTTGTTTTCCCTCCCGGATTATTGTCAGTTTAAATCTTTCTGATGAACTGAAGCAGGGTGTTGTGGTGTCTCGGTGGAGGTCAGGCGGTGGATGGAGCAGTAATCACACACCGCTGGAGGTCGAGAGTGGAACCTGATTGTGACACCATAACGTCAGCTCCACACTCTCACTGCGGCCTGGCAGGAGGGCGGGTCAAGAGCGGCACTAACACCCTTCTGCAGCTCCTCACACACCTGCACCGTCACCAACAGGAAATACAGCAGCGTCTCATCCTGTCGTCTCCATCCTCCTCTTCATCCCCTCTCATCATCCTCTCTCCTCCCAGTCCCCCCCCCCCTGCTTCCCATAATTCCTGCCTCTTCCTCCTCTTCTTCATACCCACCACTCTCACCTCCTCCTCCTCCTCCTCCTCCTCCCCTGACATTTCAAAGCGAGACATTTCAGCGGCGCCGCTGTCACACAACTCAGCTAAACTGATGAGGAAAGAGAAATGGCATCCTCTTAAAAATAATAAGGAGAACGATGTTGCTATGGAGATCAGTGAAGTCTGCGGCACTAATGAGGGTGACTCGATGTTACAGAGGGGAAAAAACCCACAGACCAGAGACCTGATCTAACTAACGGCCAAGAGTGCAGCAATTAGAGGCGTTTTCTACTGAGAAAGAAAACGATCACAGAGTCGTGGGAGACGCAACTGATTGGGATCCTCCATTAGAGCTCGATCTTCTCACTGAAGAGCATCAGAAAATGAAACAGTGTGGAACAGCTCAGGGCAGAGACATGAACACAGGACAATACAGAGAGAGAGAGAGTGTGTGTGTGTGTGTGTGTGTGTGTGTGTGTGTGTGTGTGTGTGCGGTGATTCAGGTGAACATGTGAAGATGAAGATCATCAGGATTCGAGTCCCCCTCGACCCTCTCGCTTACATCTCAGTCCACAGAGCTCAGGACGGAACTCGCTGTTAATGAGAGAAGACGCTTCCTCTCGTCAATGTTGTTCTTCCAGCGCGGGGGCGTACGGTATCTGGGGTTAAACTGCTGATAAATTTCAGTCTCTCGCTGCACTGAACCTGTCCTCCTCGGGGGCACACGTCCCTCCGTACCAAAGTCATCACAAAGTGTCAGGCAGTCCGTAGGTTTCCACTCACACACACACACACACACACACACACACACACACACACGATCAGCAAAGAAGAAACACGACACCAAACAGTCCCTGATAAAGGACGTCCTGCAGGACATGGACATGAGATGAGACGTCTAATTTAGCATAACGGGGGTAAGATTCAGCCAAGGACAGAGTTAATAAACGTTAATGAAGCGGCGGCGCTCGCGGCCGCGTCCACAGACTTACACACCAACGCCAACGCCTTGCAGAAGTCGGGTTTATTTCTAAATCTTGTTATATTATAGAAATTATATACACACTATGTGTACAAGGACTGTGCATTCATTCATTCTTTCATTTTTTAAAACATAATAAGACTATATAATAACTTTTAATTCAATCAATTTACATTAATTAAACTAATTACACTTTCTGTAACAGTTTGGTACAATAAAATACAAACATGGAAATGGAGGAATGTGAAGTACAAAAATCAGAAGTCTCAGAACGTGTGATTTTAGGCTGTGAACGAAAAAAAAAGGAAAATAAATAATTTAATAAACAAAGGGTTAATCTGAAGAGAGAGAGAGAGAGAGAGAGAGAGAGAGATGTTAATAATGAGACGTTAATGATTCCTAACAGCTTGTCCTGCAGCTATCGAGTGTTTTATTGTGGATTAAACTTCCATCCAGACTGCAGAGTTAAATGGGATTAAAATGAAAAGTGGTGTAACGAGCGCTCGTCTCTCGCACGGCGCGACGCGGCCCACACGCCACTGAGCCGGGAAACTTCACATTGGTCCACCGAACACTTACTTATCCAGGAGAACTTCACACGAGGACGTGTCCCACCCACGGTGCAGCCGCAGGAACTCACCACAACTAAGGGTTCCGGGATTAAAGTCTACAAAGTCTCTAAAACAGCTGGGGAACTTTCCAGAAGATCACATGTGGGGTAAACATCAATATCAGTAGCCTTCCACCACGTCTAGACTGAATCCAGCATCTGATTGGTTCATGCGTTCTGGAATGTTCTTCATCTTCTGCGGAGACAAAAATGAAAAAAAAATCCATCACATAAGAAACTCCATTCTGTAAAAACTGTAGAATTAAACACCTAGCGTCAGGCTAAGTCCGTTACGCTAGTGAAAGTCACGACGTTTCTCCTCCAGAGTGTTCTTATCTCCTCAGCAGGGGCTCTATGGGGTTCTTCTCCCCTGATGGTTCTGAGAGCACGAGGAACCGTTTACACACATGACCGCGACACCAGTGAGTGACGTCATCACAGCTGCAGGGGACTGTGTGCTGATCAGTGTGATGATTCAGGTTATAGATGACATTAGACAGTTATAAGACCTTCATGTGGAGTGTGTGGACGCTGTCTCACCTCAGGCACGTCACTGCAGCGTCACAGGTTTCTGAAGAGCTGGAGAGAGAAAGCAGGTTTAAGAACAAGTCAGTTACTTGAACACGTTTTACAGAAAATGAATCTCAATAAACAGGAAGCTGAAGCAGCGTCCCCTCGTCTCCTTATGATACACACTCCAGGCGGGACATTATACACCACATCCCTACAATAACTGGGAGCCGGTGTAATGTGTTAATGCACTTCATGTTTCAGGTTTTTATCCTGAATGAAGTAATAATAAATCCACACGAGTCTTTACTGAGTGTTTAATATGAACAAGTCTCAATTCTGTGGCTGTAAAAATATCTAGAATCAATTTAAATGTTCATGTTAAAGAACTAAAAGTGTAATATGTGACTGATGATAAAAATAATTTCACCTCCCAGGAGTTTTTCAGTGTGTGTGTGTGTGTGTGTGTGTGCTCCCTACACCCAGTGGAACCACACACCACTCTGCTATAACACCCAGGGTTTGGGTTCCCCTTGTGGCACCGGGGTGGCGTGGCCCCTCAGACGTGGCCCCTCAGGCGTGGCCCCTCACATCCTCAGACATGGGTGCGCCTTGGGGGCCCGTCGTCATGGCACCAGTTTAATATTGTATGACCAATAATCAGTGACATTTATTGACCTGGAGGGAGTGTTAGTGTTGTGGCTGATCAGTCTAGTGTTTCAGTGTGACATTTCAGATTCAAACTCGTCTAGTCTGACTCGTCTAGACATTCAAACTCGTCTAGTCTGAGGTTTTTAACTGTTTGTGACGTTTCTGTGTCGAAAAATGTGTAAAAATATAAAATTACTAAAATACATAAAATAAAGGAAGAGAATGAGATTAGTAACAGTATTGAAAGCAGGATTAGACAAGCATGTTATAAACAACACACACACACTTACACACACACATACACATACACACTTACACACATTTACACATACTTACACATACACACTTACACATACATACACATACACACTTACACATACATACACATACACACTTACACACACACACACATACACATACACACTTACACACACACATACACACACACACACACACTTACACATACACACTTACACATACACACTTACACATACACACTTACACATACACACTTACACATACACACTTACACACTTACACATACACACTTACACATACACACACACACACACACACAGTGATACATTCAAAATTAAACATATTTCCCCATCAGCCTCACCTTTAATAAAGCCAAAAAAGATAGAGAGAGAAGAATCACTTCACCTGCAGCTCATGAATGTCTTTAAACACACAACAGTTAATGACTTCATGCCCCATCCCATTATAACCAGTTAATGACCTCACGCCCCGTCCCATTAAAACCAGTTAATGACCTCACGCCCCGTCCCATTAAAACCAGTTAATGACCTCACGCCCCGTCCCATTATAACCAGTTAATGACCTCACGCCCTGTCCCATTAAAACCAGTTAATGACCTCACGCCCCGTCCCATTATAACCAGTTAATGACCTCACGCCCCGTCCCATTAAAACCAGTTAATGACCTCACGTCCTGTCCCATTAAAACCAGTCAATGACCTCACGCCCATCCCATTATAACCAATTAATGACCTCACACCCCGTCCCATTATAACCAATTAATGACCTCACACCCCGTCCCATTATAACCAATTAATGACCTTACACCCGTCCCATTATAACCACTTAATGACCTTACACCCGTCCCATTATAACCAGTTAATGACCTCACGCCCCGTCCCATTATAACCACTTAATGACCTCACGCCCCGTCCCATTAAAACCACTTAATGACCTTACACCCGTCCCATTATAACCACTTAATGACCTTACACCCGTCCCATTATAACCACTTAATGACCTCACACCCCGTCCCATTATAACCAGTTAATGACCTCACGCCCCGTCCCATTAAAACCACTTAATGACCTTACACCCGTCCCATTATAACCACTTAATGACCTCACACCCCGTCCCATTATAACCAGTTAATGACCTCACGCCCCGTCCCATTAAAACCAGTTAATGACCTCACGCCCCGTCCCATTATAACCAGTTAATGACCTCACGCCCCGTCCCATTATAACCAGTTAATGACCTCACGCCCCGTCCCATTAAAACCAGTTAATGACCTCACGTCCCGTCCCATTATAACCTGTTAATGACCTCACACCCCGTCCCATTATAACCAATTAATGACCTCACACCCCGTCCCATTATAACCAATTAATGACCTCACGCCCCGTCCCATTATAACCAGTTAATGACCTCACGCCCCGTCCCATTATAACCAGTTAATGACCTCACGCCCCGTCCCATTATAACCAGTTAATGACCTCACGCCCCGTCCCATTATAACCAGTTAATGACCTCACGCCCCGTCCCATTATAACCAGTCAATGACCTCACGTCCCGTCCCATTAAAACCAGTCAATGACCTCACGCCCATCCCATTATAACCAATTAATGACCTCACACCCCGTCCCATTATAACCACTTAATGACCTCACACCCCGTCCCATTATAACCACTTAATGACCTCACGCCCCGTCCCATTATAACCACTTAATGACCTCACGCCCCGTCCCATTATAACCAGTTAATGACCTCACGCCCCGTCCCATTATAACCACTTAATGACCTCACGCCCCGTCCCATTATAACCACTTAATGACCTCACGCCCATCCCATTATAACCTGTTAATGACCTCACACCCCGTCCCATTATAACCAATTAATGACCTCACACCCCGTCCCATTATAACCAATTAATGACCTCACGTCCCGTCCCATTAAAACCAGTCAATGACCTCACACCCCGTCCCATTATAACCAATTAATGACCTTACACCCGTCCCATTATAACCACTTAATGACCTTACACCCGTCCCATTATAACCACTTAATGACCTTACACCCGTCCCATTATAACCACTTAATGACCTTACACCCGTCCCATTAAAACCAGTTAATGACCTCACGCCCCGTCCCATTAAAACCAGTTAATGACCTCACGCCCCGTCCCATTAAAACCAGTTAATGACCTCACGCCCCGTCCCATTAAAACCAGTTAATGACCTCACGCCCTGTCCCATTAAAACCACTTAATGACCTCACACCAGTCCCATTATAACCACTTAATGACCTCACACCAGTCCCATTATAACCACTTAATGACCTCACACCAGTCCCATTATAACCACTTAATGACCTCACACCCGTCCCATTATAACCACTTAATGACCTCACACCCATCCCATTATAACCACTTAATGACCTCACACCCGTCCCATTATAACCAGTTAATGACCTCACGCCGATCCCATTATAACCAGTTAATGACCTCACGCCGATCCCATTATAACCAGTTAATGACCTCACGCCCCGTCCCATTAAAACCAGTTAATGACCTCACGCCCCGACCCATTATAACCTGTTAATGACCTCACGCCTCGTCCCATTATAACCAGTTAATGACCTCACACCCGTACCATTATAACCAGTTAATGACCTCACACCCCGTCCCATTATAACCAGTTAATGACCTCACGCCTCGTCCCATTATAACCAGTTAATGACCTCACACCCATCCCATTATTACCAGTTAATGACCTCACACCCCGTCCCATTATAACCACTTAATGACCTCACACCCGTCCCATTATAACCACTTAATGACCTCACACCCCGTCCCATTATAACCTGTTAATGACCTCACGCCCCGTCCCATTATAACCAGTTAATGACCTCACGCCCCGTCCCATTAAAACCAGTTAATGACCTCACGCCCGTCCCATTAAAACCAGTTAATGACCTCACGCCCATCCCATTATAACCTGTTAATGACCTCACACCCCGTCCCATTATAACCAATTAATGACCTTACACCCGTCCCATTATAACCAGTTAATGACCTCACGCCCCGTCCCATTAAAACCAGTTAATGACCTCACGCCCCGTCCCATTAAAACCAGTTAATGACCTCACGCCCCGTCCCACTAAAACCAGTTAATGACCTCACGCCCCGTCCCTTTAAAACCAGTTAATGACCTCACGCCCCGTCCCATTAAAACCAGTTAATGACCTCACGCCCCGTCCCATTAAAACCAGTTAATGACCTTACACAAGTCCCATTATAACCACTTAATGACCTTACACCCGTCCCATTATAACCACTTAATGACCTTACACCCGTCCCATTATAACCAGTTAATGACCTCACACCCGTCCCATTATAACTAGTTAATGACCTCACACCGATCCCATTATAACCAGTTAATGACCTCACACCGATCCCATTATAACCAGTTAATGACCTCACGCCCCGTCCCATTAAAACCAGTTAATGACCTCACTCCCGTCTCATTAAAACCAGTTAATGACCTCACGCCCCGTCCCATTATAACCTGTTAATGACCTCACACCCATCCCATTATAACCACTTAATGACCTCACACCCGTCCCATTATAACCTGTTAATGACCTCACACCCCGTCCCATTATAACCACTTAATGACCTTACACCCGTCCCATTATAACCAATTAATTACCTCACATCCCATCCCATTATAACCAATTAATGACCTCACACCCCGTCTCATTATAACCACTTAATGACCTCACACCCCATCCCATTATAAACACTTAATGACCTCACACCCCGTCCCATTATAACCACTTAATGACCTCGCGCCTCGTCCCATTATAACCAGTTAATGACCTCACACCCGTCCCATTATTACCAGTTAATGACCTCACACCCGTCCCATTATTACCAGTTAATGACCTCACACCCCGTCCCATTATAACCACTTAATGACCTCATACCCGTCCCATTATAACCACTTAATGACCTCACGCCTTGTCCCATTATAACCAGTTAATGACCTCACGCCTCGTCCCATTATAACCAGTTAATGACCTCACACCCGTCCCATTATTACCAGTTAAAGACCTCACACCCCGTCCCATTATAACCTGTTAATGACCTCACACCCCGTCCCATTATAACCTGTTAATGACCTCACACCCCATCCCATTATAACCAGTTAATGACCTCACGCCTGTCCCATTATTACCAGTTAATGACCTCATACCCCGTCCCATTATAACCTGTTAATGACCTCATGCCCCGTCCCATTATAACCAGTTAATGACCTCACACCCGTCCCAATATAACCAATAAATGACGTCATACCCCATCCCATTATAACCTGTTAATGACCTCATGCCCCGTCCCATTATAACCACTTAATGACCTCATACCCGTCCCATTATAACCACTTAATGACCTCACGCCTTGTCCCATTATAACCAGTTAATGACCTCACGCCTCGTCCCATTATAACCAGTTAATGACCTCACACCCGTCCCATTATTACCAGTTAAAGACCTCACACCCCGTCCCATTATAACCTGTTAATGACCTCACACCCCGTCCCATTATAACCTGTTAATGACCTCACACCCCATCCCATTATAACCAGTTAATGACCTCACGCCTGTCCCATTATTACCAGTTAATGACCTCATACCCCGTCCCATTATAACCTGTTAATGACCTCATGCCCCGTCCCATTATAACCAGTTAATGACCTCACACCCGTCCCAATATAACCAATAAATGACGTCATACCCCATCCCATTATAACCTGTTAATGACCTCATGCCCCGTCCCATTATAAACAGTTAATGACCCTGTGGCAAAGTGAGCTGCAGGTGGAGTGTACTCCTCAGTGAATCAATGCAGTGGGGGCTGATGGGTAATCACACAGCCTCCTGGGAAACAATGAGGACACTGTTATATGTATACTGCAAAACAATGGGGGGGCTTAAGAGGACGCATCTGCTCTGTGATTGGCTGTGTGATGACCCATGGGCCCATGTGATTGGCTCAGAGACTCACGGCGAGGGGATCGGCGGAGAAAGCAGCCACGCTGTTCCTCATCTCACTCTCAGTACCACGCAGAGGAATTAGCGACACGCTACCGAGACGAGAGTCCAGCGGGGGAGAGGAACGAGGGACGGGACGCGACTTCAACCACTCCGCTGGCCAGAGCAGACCTGCATGCTGAGAGAGAGAGAGAGAATAAAATTAGGAAAAACAATACAGGACAGGAACAAAACAGACAGGAGAGAGAGAGAGAGAGAGAGAGAGAGAGTGAGAGAGAGAGAGAGTTAAGGAAAGCGTTAATGAGTGATGAGAAACGAACAGAGAAAGAGAGGAGCGCACTAACCTGTATACTGAGAAACGTAGCGATCCACTCTCTCATCTCAGTCTGAGTGTCACAGCACAGATACCTGCACACAAACGCACACACACACAGTTCCTTAATTAGTACACTTTCACTCTTTATTTCAAGTCTTTTCTTTCCTCTTCTTTCCTGAGTTCCATCTCTCAGTTTATATCTGTATTTATTCTGCTGCTCTTATCGAGGCTCCTGCAGTCTCCAATCAGAACACCCTCAGGTAACACCCCCAGGTAGCATCCCCAGGTAACACCCCCAGGTAACACCCCCAGGTAACACCCCCAGGTAACACCCCCAGGTAGCATCCCCAGGTAACACCCCCAGGTAACACCCTCAGGTAACACCCCCAGGTAACACCCCCAGGTAGCATCCCCAGGTAACACCCCCAGGTAGCATCCCCAGGTAACACCCTCAGGTAACACCCCCAGGTAACACCCCCAGGTAGCATCCCCAGGTAACACCCCCAGGTAGCATCCCCAGGTAACACCCCCAGGTAACACCCCCAGGTAACACCCTCAGGTAACACCCCCAGGTAACATCCCCAGGTAACACCCCCAGGTAACATCCTCAGGTAACATCCTCAGGTAACATCCCCAGGTAACACCCCCAGGTAACACCCCCAGGTAACATCCTCAGGTAACACCCCCAGGTAACACCCCCAGGTAACACCCCCAGGTAACATCCTCAGGTAACATCCTCAGGTAACATCCCCAGGTAACACCCCCAGGTAACACCCCCAGGTAACATCCTCAGGTAACACCCCCAGGTAACACCCCCAGGTAACACCCCCAGGTAACATCCTCAGGTAACACCCCCAGGTAACATCCTCAGGTAACACCCTCAGGTAACACCCCCAGGTAACACCCCCAGGTAACACCCTCAGGTAACACCCCCAGGTAACACCCTCAGGTAACACCCTCAGGTAACACCCCCAGGTAACACCCCCAGGTAACACCCTCAGGTAACACCCCCAGGTAACACCCTCAGGTAACACCCCGGGGTCATAACCATGTCCTGATTCAGTAGGTATCGTCTGTTTTTTTTATTATTGAGAAATAATTACTGAATTCGACCTTCTCTGTGTTTATCTGTTGTTCATTCAGATTAAGTCATTTTTCCTCCTCCATGATTATGTGCCACTCTGAATCCGCCCCCCCCCCTTTCTCTGCCCCGTCCCTCTCCTCTCTCTTTCTCTCTACTTTATAATTATTCTGTTCATCAGTAACTTCTCCGTACAGGAACGTGAGGAAGGATGAAGCACTTTGACGTCTGCGCTGTAATCCTGTGGAGGCCGTGTGATGCTGTGCTGCATTATGAGAGCAGGGGATTGTTTGGGTTTTGGTAAGAGTGTGTGTGTGTGTGTGTGTGTCATTGTCCTTTTCTACTTTCTCTCTCCACATGAATGCTCAAACGTTCAGTAGAAACTGAACAATAAAGTGTTCATGACACGATGAGAGGCGCGGTAATTTACCAGACGATGAGCTGTTTGTCTCCTCCGACTCAGATAATGAGCCGTTTCCATGGAAACGTACACAACACCTTCACGTGGTTTGGACAGAATGCACACCACAATGCTACACAACAATACAGCATGATTAACACACACTGTTGTACAGTGGTTAATGACACTAACCGTGGGTGAGTGTCGATCTGTACGGTCCGCAGTACTGAGGAGAGAGCAGCTGCCTGACCACGCCCACATTCACACCCAGTCACAGAAGCACTTTCAGCAACAACACACATCTGATAACGTCATGTCGTCTTACACAACACGCCTCACGTCTCTGCAGTAATCACTTCTAAGTCCTTCTGAATCGCCTCTGAACCGCCCGTGTCGTTCTGTTCACGGCTAACGCTTAGCTACAAAGCTAATGAGCTGCTAACACAAGGCTGAATCCCAAACCCCTCTCTAACCCCTGGTCAAGGGCACTACTCGCTGTGAGGAATGAGGG
>CM059218.1:267500-282500 GCA_030347435.1 Clarias fuscus | reverse complement strand
TTCCTCACACTTAACCACACACTCGCGGTTGCCCAACCCGCTGTTTGTTTTCAGCTCACAGATGAGTGTGTTGGTGTCGGACTCGTCTCCTCTGCACGACACACACACACACACCGCTGCAAAACAAGCTGGAGACACAGAAGGGTTTGGACAAACACCCACTGAAACTAACACGGCGGGGGTGAGGGGGGACTGTTACTCCCACTGCACTCTCTTCATTAAAACCACCGGAGCAAACTTACTCTGTTACTCTGTGTGTGTGTGTGTGTGTGTGTATTAAAGCAGGAGTGTGTTACTCAGCCCCAACTTCCCCCCCATTCCAACACACACACACACACACACACACATATATACACATATACAGTACAGAGCAAAAGTTTGGACACCCCTTCTCATTCAGCGAGTTTTCTTTCTTGTGTTCTTTCTTGTGTTCTTCAGCCCAAACGCGTCTCTTCTGCTTGTTGTCTGTCCTTAGCAGTGGTTTCCTAGCAGATATTCTAGCATGAAGGCCTGATTCACACAGTCTCCTCTTAACAGTTGTTCTAGAGATGTGTCTGCTGCTAGAACTCTGTGTGGCATTGACCTGCTCTCTGATCTGAGCTGCTGTTAACCTGCGATTTCTGAGGCCGGTGACTCGGATGAACTTATCCTCCGCGGCAGAGGCGACTCTCGGTCTTCCTTTCCCGGGCCGGTCCGCATGTCAGCCGGTTTCTTTGTAGCGCTCGATGGTTTTTGTGACTGCACTCGGGGACACTTTCAAAGTTTTCCCAATTTTTCCGACTGACTGACCTTCATTTCTTAAAGTAATGATGGCCGCTCGTTTTTCTTTACTTAGCTGCTTTTTTCTTGCCATAATACAAATTCAACCTCTTTGAATGAGAAGGTGTGTCCAAACTTTTGCTCTGTACTGTATATGTATATATGTGTGTGTGTGTGTGTGTGTGTGTGTGTGTGTGTGTGTGTGTGTGTGTGTGAGAGCTTCAAACATGACCTGACTGGAAATTTCTCTCGTCTTTCTCATCAGGAAGCAAAAGTCGCAATATTACATTAAACAGATCACACTCACTAAACACTACTATATTTTACTCCACTCTATTCTATAATGTAGTAACGCGACACACTGCTGGGCTCACACCTAACTCCGCCTCCTGATCACCGCTCGGCCCGCCCCCAGCGGGTCGTCGTCTGTGTGACTATAACCTTGTAATACTGGACGTCTGGGACACCCTTAGTACCGAACAGTACTGAAGAGTACAAGACAATAAATACAGTAGAGTGATTAAGAGACTAATACTGTAATACAGAATACTACAGAATATATCTAGTACAGTACAGCAGTAACACACACACACGTTACAGGGTGTGTACTGTTGCAGTATGGTACAGAAGAGTATAAAATCCTACAGGTGAGTGTAGAACAACAAAGTACAGACTCAACACAGACATCATAGGAGAGGAAGAGAGGAGGAGATATCGGGAGAGAGATCAGGAGGAGAGAGAGGGAGAGAGAGAGAGAGAGAGATCGGGAGGAGACATCAGGAGGAAGAGAGATCAGGAGGAGAGAGAGGGAGAGAGAGAGAATTTTTTTTTTTTTTTTAATTTACAAAAAACTTTTATTTACAGTTATTCGGTATTCGTTTTTACAATAATGTAAGGAACATCATTAGAAATCATTAATAAATAGAATAAAATAAATAGATAAATAAATAAATAACTGTAGTAAATAAAATTAAGATTTTTTTTTTTCTTTTTTAAAACAAGGTGTGGGTAAAACAGAGCTTATTTTCAATCAAAGTGCGCAGTGCTCCGTTAAAACACCACATTCTCTCAAAGGCAGTCAGATTTTCTGTTTTCTTGTAAAAGAGATAATCGATTAAAACCCTTGATTTTATTAGTGCAATTGTTGTTGCTACCACACTATCATTTCCTTTTTGCTCAATTTTGTTCCTCCGGCTTAAGTATATACCCATGTTTGCTTGGCCCAGAATGTAGTTCAGTAGTTGACTCTTTTCTTTTGTTTTCTGAGTATATTTTATGCCGAGGATGAAGGACTGTAGTGTGAAAAAATCATTAAAACTAATAAATAGGGCTTTTAAAACAATAAAAAGTGGTTGAAGTCTGGAGCACTCTGCAAAGGCATGAAAGATGGTCTCTTCCTGTGCGCAAAAAGGACATTCTTGACTTATATTGGGATTAATACATGAGGTAAAAGCATTGAGCGCTAAAATACCATGTAAAATTCTCCACTGTAAGTCTCCAGATCTTTTAGCTAATGGTGGCTTGTACAGTGATCTCCACCGTGGCTGGTCTTCCTCATTTAATCTGAGTACCGGACGCCAAGGTGCATCAACTCTCCCGTTTAAAAACTTTTTATTAAGAACTTTAACACAAGCTTTAAAAAGGTTTTTTCCAGAGACATTGTAGAAGTCCATGTTTTGGAGGTTTGCACAGTTTAAAGAATGACCCGTGTGTTCTCCTAGGTTTGGAGAGAGTGTGAGGTCGGGGAAAGGGTCTCCTTCATCCGGTTCTTCCTTTCCCTCACAATACTCTCTCAGCATGTCTTTCTCTTCCTGTGAGAGAAGACTTTTCCATTTTTTCTATTCGTCCTCTGTAGGACATTTTTGGAGTCAGCCATTTCCACTTGTCCAGTCGGCCTTTCATTCTTTCAATCGCCCCTTCCCAGTTCTTTAGTGTGAACGAGTCGTCACCTAGGTAGACTCCTAGGTATCTTATTCCCCCTTTTGTCCATAAAAGTCTTTCTGGCAGTGTGGGTGCATTTTCAGTCCAGTCTCCGATTAGTTTTGCTTCGCTCTTTGCCCAGTTTATTTTTGCCGAAGAAATTATTTCAAAATCCTTTAGCACCTTGATTGTTGCATCTATGTCTTTTTGTTCATTTAGCATTACAATGATGTCATCGGCGTAAGCAGAAAGACGAAGCATTTCTCTTCTGTCGGGAATCCTGATTCCGTTAAGTTCAATTCGTAGCTTATGAAGCAGTGGTTCTATTGCTATTGCATACAGCATTCCCGACAGTGAGCATCCTTGTCTGACCCCTCTGTTTATTTTAAAAGGAGAGCTCAAGCCACCATTAACTTTCAGCACACTCTCAGTGTCATTGTATAAAACTTTTATTTTCTTAATAAAATCAGGACTAAAACCAAACACTTCAAGAGTTTTCCATAAATAACTGTGTTCTACTCGATCAAAGGCTTTTTCCTGATCTAGAGAAATCAGGCCTGTATTCAGTCCATATAGTTTGCTGAGATGATAAATATCTCGTATTAAGGAGATGTTATCAAATATGGATCTGCCAGGAATGCAGTACGTTTGGTCGGTGTGTATAATTTCCTCCAAAACATTTTTTAACCTTGTTGCAAGGACTTTTGATAGTAGTTTGATATCACTACATAGCAACGACACAGGTCTCCAGTTTTTAATATCTGTCAGGTCTCCTTTCTTAGGTAACAGAGTGAGTGCTGCCCTTCTGCAGCTTAGTGGAAGTAACCCCTCATTTAGGACTTCTAACAAGTCCTCCCCCAAGATCTGCCAGAAAGACTTGTAAAACTCCACTGGCAGTCCATCTATACCTGGGGCTTTCCCATTGCTCATGTTCTGTAGAGCTTTGTGGAGTTCTTCTAAAGTTAGCAGGCCTTCAAGTTCATCATTTTGAGAAACCTGGGGCAGGTTCTCCAAAAAAACTGTTCGATCACATTGTTTTCTTTATACTCTGAAGAGTAAAGATTTTCATAAAAACGTGCAGCTCTCATGCGAATGTTAATGTCGTCTGTTAAAATATCTCCATTTTCAGATTGCAAATTGTGTATAAAACGGCTTTGCCCCTTTTTCTTTTCTAAATTAAAAAAGTATTTAGAAGGTGCATCCATCTGGTTGGCATCTTGAAAGCGAGCTCTCACTAGAGCACCTTGCACCTTAGATTCCAGGAGATCTGAGAGCCTCTGTCTCTTTTGTTTGAGGGTCTGAATCAGGGTGGCATCAGAAGTTGGTGACTGGAGATCTGTGATTTCTTTTTGTAACCGACATATTGACTGGTTTAAAATTTTCGTGACATTGAGTGTGTGCTGTTGACAACTGCTTAATTTGGACTTTACCAAAATCCCACCATTGCTGCAGTGTTTTAAAATCAGACTTCTCTTTTTTAAAATTGTTCCAAAAAAACGTAAAATTGTCTCTAAAAACTTGGTTTTCTAATAACGTTGTATTAAAAACCCAATATGCGCTTTTTGTTTTGATATTGTTAAATTTAGCTTTACATAAAATCAGGCTGTGATCAGAGAGACTGACTGGGTTGATGTGACGACTCTTAATGATGCTAAGTTGGTGTTTAAAACCATAAAACCTGTCCAGCCGTGCGAGGGAGATGGTGTTATTACTAGCATGAGTGCAGGTGTATTGTTTGTCGGTCTCATGGAGAAATCTCCATATATCGCACAGCTGATGTTTTTCTAAAATTTCTAAAAGTCGTCTACGGGAGGGCAAATGAGGTTCTCTGTGATTCCGGTCCATGTCTGCAGTGGTGCAGTTAAAATCTCCCCCCACCAATAAAAAATCATCAGAGTTACAGGTTTCTAAAACCTTGCACAACTTGTCTAAAAAAGTCAGTCTCTCTACAGGTAAATTTGGCGCATATACACATATAAAAACGAAGGCGTACTTTTCGAAAAGTGCTCTGACTTTCAATAATCTGCCTTTAATCATTTCTTCCACTGTGTATGATATTGGGGTAAAACTTTTAGAGAATAGAACTGCCACCCCTCCGCTAGTGGAGGAGAGGTGACTTAAGACAGGTGTTCCGTTCCACTCGTATCCCCAATCTGTCGCATTTCTGTTGTCACTGTGTGTCTCTTGTAGCAGAAGTACATCAATTTTTTTTTGTTTTAACATTTCGAAAAGTATTGCTCTCTTTTTGCTGTCTCTTGCACCATTGATGTTTAGGGAGGCAGCACAAATCTCTCCCATAATTAGGCAAAAGATAAAACACAACAGTACAACAACAGTTAATCGAAACAGAAAACGTCTACGGCAAATCATAATCGTCATTATTTAAAACAGAGTTCAGCATGGTCACGATTTTTCTTGCTCTGTAGACTTCTGGTTTCTCTATTTCACTCATCGATTGCCTTAGTGCCTCTAATAATCTTTTGGCATCAGTAAAATAGTCCAATATATTCACATTTCTCCAGCTTCTTGTTGTTTTAAAAAAAAAAAAAATCAGTTCCTCCGTGTTGTATTCCTTTCCTTTCCAGCCAGCCAACCGTTTTTTTGCCATCCTCTCACTGTCTGAGGATTCAAGGTCACTTTCCATTTCAATTTCACTTTCTGATTTCTCACCTTTTTTGCTTGTTTTTTTACTGAATGTTTATTTTCCTTTTCCTTTTTGCTGGCATTTTAAACAAAGTTTGTTCAGTTTCCATTACTACATTTTCGTTGTCGCCTTCCATCAATGAGTCGATGTCACTCAGGACACTTTCTTGTGTGTTGGACACTGTGCCGATGGTATCAGTCTCTACGCATGTGGTGTGTTGGTCGGGTTGGGACTGTGATGTGGTGACAGGAGGAGACACTGTACTCACCAGTTCGATGCTTGTTTCTTGTTGAGGAGTGGACGTGTTTACTCCGGTCTTACCACTCTCAGTGCAGGAGGTGTTGTCAGTAGAACGTGTGCTGGCCTCCTCGGTGTCTTTCCCAGCTGTGGTGTTCTCGCTGGTTGTCTGCTCGGCTGTCGCTTTTTCCTGGCCTGCTCGTGCTGCTCCACCGCTTTCTCCGTTCTCCCTCGCCGACTCAGATGGACAAGCACGCACCATGTGTCCCGTCTTCCCACAACCGAAACATTTTAGTGACTCGGTGGAAACGTAGATCACGTAATCAAAACCGTCGATTTTGAAGGTTAATGTGCACTGTAGCTCCGTGGTGTTATTGTTTAAGATCATATAAGTGAATCGTCTAAAGGATACCACGTGTTTTAGCAGGTCGGATTTGCTGCCGATGGAGATTTTTTTGATTGGGGACACTAGTTTTCCATGGCGAGAGAGTTCTTTCGCCAGGGTTTCATCTTTGATGAAGGGGGGGACATTAGACAGGGTCACCTTCTTAGATGGTGTTGACAGGGGAAGTACACTGTAATGGGACCCGGCGATGTCTATCCCGTTTACCACCAGCTCTGTCGCTTTTTCCACTGTGCTTAAGAAAAGCACCACCGCGCTGTTCATCCTGGACGCGGCTAGGACGTGCTCATGCCCGACCACTTCCCCCGCGGCCAGACTGCAGTCCTCCACACTCGCGCCGCACATGATTCTAATCCCGTGCCGGCGGGTTAAGGTGTCAAAACTTTTGGAGCTCGCGGACGCCATGCTCTCCAACAAACACGCTGGAGCTGACACTCCACGCCGGAACCTCCGACTCACAGAGGTTTGGTGAGCTCCCTGCACGATGTTAAATTAATATATAAAGTTCTCTTTCTTGTTTTAGTAAACAAAGGAAAAGAAAAATATAATAAATAAACGCTTGAGAAAGAATGCCGAACCGCCGTTCGCACGCACGCTCAAACGCGCTCCACCCACTCACTCCCAGCATGCACTCAGAGAGAGAGAGAGAGAGAGAGATCGGGAGGAGAGATCAGGAGGAGAGATCAGGAGGAAGAGAGATCAGGAGGAGAGAGAGAGATTTGCGTGTCATCCTTGCGCAGGGGCCATGCTAATCTTCTCTGTATCGTTCCAATTTTAGTATATGCGAGAGAGAGAGAGAGAGAGAGATCGGGAGGAGAGAGATCAGGAGGAGAGAGAGGGAGAGAGAGATCAGGAGGAGAGATCAGGAGAGAGAGATCAGGAGGAGAGAGAGGGAGAGAGATCAGGAGGAGAGAGATCGGGAGGAGAGATCAGGAGAGATCAGGAGGAGAGAGAGAGAGAGAGAGAGAGAGATCGGGAGGAGAGATCAGGAGGAGAGAGAGAGAACGGGAGGAGAGATCAGGAGGAGAGATCGGGACGAGAGAGATCAGGAGGAGAGAGAGAGAGATCAGGAGGAGAGATCGGGACGAGAGAGATCAGGAGGAGAGAGAGGGAGAGAGATCAGGAGAGAGAGATCAGAAGGAGAGATGAGAAGGAGAGATCAGGAGAGAGAGATCAGGAGGAGAGAGAGAGAGAGATCAGGAGGAGAGATCGGGACGAGAGAGATCAGGAGGAGAGAGAGGGAGAGAGATCAGGAGAGAGAGATCAGAAGGAGAGATGAGAAGGAGAGATCAGGAGAGAGAGATCAGGAGGAGAGAGAGGGAGAGAGATCAGGAGGAGAGAGATCGGGAGGAGAGAGAGAGAGAGAGAGAGAAAGAGATCGGGAGGAGAGATCAGGAGGAGAGATCAGGAGGAGAGAAAAAGAGAGAGAGATCAGAAGGAGAGATCAGGAGGAGAGATCAGGAGAGAGAGATCAGGAGGAGAGAAAAAGAGAGAGAGATCAGAAGGAGAGATCAGGAGGAGAGATCAGGAGAGAGAGTAGTGACTACAGTAGGTTTATTACCGTACTGCGTGACGTAATGTATGCAGCGCTCCACTATCAGTGGGATATCAGCCTCAGTGAGCTGCTGCTGGCTCAGTGTGTCTCCTGAACTCCCAGCAGCCCTCTGGATGGCTGACGCCCAGCCGTGAAAATCCAACTTTCTCTCCCCCTCAATGTACAGAGTCCTAAATCCCAAGAGAGAGAGAGAGAGATGGAGAGAGAGAGAGAGAATCAAAGCTGCATTCAAAATCTACTTTTACTTCTTTACTACAATAATAATAATAATAATAATAATAATAATAATAATAACTAGAGAGGTACATTTCCTGAAGAAAACGTGAGTGGTGCTTGCCATGGCAAAACTTTGGAGTCATGCTAGCAACTTGCTAAGCACTCCAGCATCAGTTTAGCAGCATTCTAATGATGTAGCTAGCAACATGCTAATATAGTTAGCATAATGCCAGCTACATGCTAATTAGCTAAACACCATGCTAGCAACATGCTAAGCACTCTAGCATCATGATATGAACATTCTACTGATATTGCTAGCAACATGCTAATATAGTTAGCATAATGCAAGCAACATGCTAATAAGCTAGGCGTCAAGCTAGCAACATGCTAATCATGTTATTAGCGAAATGCTAATATAGTTAGCATAATGCTAGCATCATGATAATATTGTTAGCATCATTCTGGCAACATGCTAGCGACATGCTAATTTTGTTAGCATAATGCTATCAACATGCTAATCATGTTAGCAACATGCTAACTGCATGTTAATGATTTTGCTAGGGGGCATGTGTAAAATGAGCCCACCCCTGTGTCTCTACGACAGTGGGATCCACAGTTAAATTCAGTTTCAAAGTTCCTATGGAAGCTACCATTGTATGTTAATTGCCCCCTGCTGGGGCAGTTCACCACCCGCCCATTAGAAAAGTCATGTCAAGCCCCCTTTCCCCGAATAAACGCAAATAAAATAAATTCCCGAATGAACCACACAATTTGCCACCTGTTTCATGGGTCTACAACGAACGGAAAGTGACGAGTCATCCACCAAATTGCCCATTATAAGTCAATGGGGCAAATTTGGGCACCTATTTTACCCTGGGGTAAAACCTATACCCTTTTACGGGGTATGTTCCAACACAGCTTGCCAGCCTCTTCAAATTTCTATGGGAATTTTGGGTTAAATTAAAGTTAAGTGAGGCTTAATGTCTATTTATTTCATATTTTACTTCATTTACACTTCTTTTATAAATGTTTTGATTAACCATATATATAAAAATATGATTATAGTGTTGGACAATGGTAATATTGGTAATATTTTTGGATTATATTAATTTACATTATTTCTTAAGGAAAAATGGCTTTTGCAGTCCAGAAGATTTTTTTTTAAAGAACTCGCCTCCGGAACGGATTCAATTCGTATGCTGATGAAGCGCTGTAATAATAATAATAATAATAATAATAATAATAATAATAATCCATGCGGAGGATCAGGACTCACCTGCCGCGCTCCACCAGCACCAGCACTTCATTATCCCTCGCTACAAGGAGAGAAAAAAACTTTAGTGTGACAGAATTCTCTGTGTGAGTGTGTGAGTGTCTGCATGCATGTTTAAATCACAGGATTAATTATTTCACTGCATTCTCTTCTCTTCCCTTTTCCACTTCTGCGTGAGCCGCATTTTAACCCCAACACCCTGACCCTTGACCCCTGACCCCAATCCTACTTATTGCACCTTTCTACAGTCACAGGGTGAAATCAAACACCTGATCGGATTTCATCAAAGTCAATGCCAAGTCATGATTCCAGGAAGAGATCTGTTCCGTACACACACACACACACACACACACACACACACACACACACACACCAATAATACTGTAAATATTATGAAGGTGTGATGTCAGACACGGTCAGGTAGAATTCTCTAATCTGATTGGTCAGTGCTTCATTGGTGTATAACAGCACGGCTCAGACTGTAGCATTACACTCTAACACACACTCCAACACACACACACACACACACACACACACCGCTCTCCATACAGGACACTTCACCACTGTATCGTGTACATGTGTTATGGTTCTGTTTTCTTGGCGTGTTCTCAGACTCACAGAGTTCCAGAAGTTTCTGCAGCTGGATGCTCTCGCGGCTCTGACTGTCCTCCAGACGCACGTGCAGCGTAGACGCCTCGAGACAGAACCAGCCCAGCCTCCAGCTCTCCAGGTTCAGAGGGTCTTTATAGCGCAGACGACCGATCCGCTCGAAATCCTTCTGCAGCAGGTCTTCAGCACACGCAGGGATAAACGACTGCGCAGACGGACATGCAGACAGACGGACAGACAGACAGGATGAGTGTCTTTATTGAGATCACTGTCTCAGAAGTACAGAATGTTCCCTAAAGACCTACGGCAGGATGAACAACATTAATCCGTTCATGAGACAGACAGAAGGGACTAATGGACACGGCGCAGGTGGTTACCTTGGCGATGGACTTGACCCACTCCTTCATGGAGTCGGGATTGTCCGTCCCAAACAGGTAGAGACGCTCCGCGTCCGAGTAAATCTCAAACGAGTGCTCGTACCTGAGAGACAGACAGAACACACCCCATCAACCAGTCTGTCTCTAAAACAACACACACCGGACAGACAGACAGACAGACAGACAGACAGACAGACAGACAGGTACCCGTGTGTCTCTGGAGGACTGACAGCCAGACAGACGATCTCTTTCATCTTCAGCCCTCCATTTGGCGTGGCGTTCTTATCACTTTCATAATAACTAAAATGTCCGTCATTCAGCACACACCACCTCCTACTGAACTCTGACAGACAGACAGACAGACAGAGAGAGAGAGACGGAGAGAGAGAGAGAGACAGATGAAGAGATACAAACAGGATGGAGAGAGAAATTATAGAGCAGTTTATTTTTCTTGGAGAATTCTAATGTAACTAACACACGTGCAGACCTGACTGTAATTGGCTCACCTTCTTTATTCTTCCGCTCTGTGATTGGACGAGCCATGGAGGCGGTCTTATAAAGGAAGCCGTTGTGTATGATGGAAGGCGGAGCCATGTAGTGCTCTGTGTGAATGGCCAGTTTGGTCTCTGACCTCGGGATCTCTGCAGGGTCAAAAGCGTAACGTTAAAACTCCTCCTCTATTTAAAATGTCACACAGTTAGGCCCCGCCCCTTCCTCCAGAAACTGACCTATGTTGCGGTTCTGAGTGAGGAGCTCCACCTGCAGGTTCTGGCCGTGGTGCAGGGCCAAGGCGATGGGTGAGGGGAATTCTGGGTTATCCGTGTCACAGTTCACATCGGCACCGCAGAAGATCAGGGCGAGCGTCTCACACACATCGTTAGACTGCACGTTAATACACAACGCCTGGGGGGGGGGAGGGGGGGGGGGGGTCGTTAATAATCATCATGTAACGCTCTGAAGGGGAAAACTGCATAAAAATAACAACAGTGTGCATGCTGAACATTAAAAAGCTTCATTATAGGATTAATCAGTAATCATAAGATTATAATAAAAACACTACAGTTTGTAAAGTTACTGTTAACTACAAACTGGTGTCCCTGCTAATGCTAGCTGGCTAACTGCGTTTAGCTGAATTAGCTAGCAGACTAAAGTTGTGGTTTGCAGTCAGGAGGCTGTGATGTGATACAACGTCACAAACTCCTAGAGAAATAAATCAGTATTTTGATTGATGCAGTTAGACCACGCCCACTTTTTTGTTTGCAGCTCTTCTGTTTGGAAAATTCATTACACTGAGTCAGAAAAGGACACATAATGAGCCCAGAACACACACACACACACACACACACACACACACACGTTCAGTTCTACACCCCCCTCACACTCTCCGCCCCTTGTTACACCCCCTGCCCACCTGACCACCATGGGCTCTAGACCCTTTAGCTGTGCTGATCCTCCACACACACACACACACACACACAACCCCTAAATCCCCCATCCACCCGTCCATATGTCCGTCTGTCTGTCTCTAAACGTTCTACATCACTCTGTCCACATGCTGATATTTAAGCACGGCTTTCTAAATATAACGTTCTGTACTTTACATTACTGAGACTTTACACACAAACTTTACACTTTACACCCTGCTGACACACACACACACACACACACACACACAAGTAGCTACAGTCCAGTAGTCTGCAATTAGTGTGACATTCCTCAGGAATGTGTGTGTGTGTGTGTGTGTGTGTGTGTGTGTGTGTGTTTTGTCAAATTCCTGAAGCGCCTCAGCACAGTGGGTGTGTCCGCTAAAACACACCAGGTTTGAGGAAGAACAAAATTGTGCAGCTACAGATGAGACTGTATGAGAGAAACACACACACACACACACACACACCATAATGTCTGAGAGAAATAGAGAAACACAGAGAGAGATTCACACACATGCATACATACATATATATATACTACACTATATATAAATACACTCACACAAAAACACTAAAGTGTGTGTGTGTGTGTGTGTGTGTTTGTTCCTGGTGTTTATTACGCTACACACTGAGATCTCTCCATCACTCCTCCTCATCATCATCATCATCATCATCATCATCATCAGGACAGAACTCCTACAGGAACTAAACCAGAAACTTTCACTCCTGTGTGTGTGTGTGTGTGTGTGTGTGTGTGTGTGTGTGTGTGTGTGTGTGTGTGTGTGTGACTACACCAGTACAGTGGCTGTATTTACTTCTGCATTCAGTGTTTATGGAGCAACTGAATCTGTCTGATCTAACGTTATATTTAATTAAACACCAAAAGCAAACTGATTATTTACTCTGTTTCAGTTTGATGGTTTTCTTCCAACTAAACACACACACACACACACACACACGCACACACACGCACACACACGCACACACACGCACACACACACACAGACACACACACAGATAGAGGGGACAGGCTGTGAAGCACAAAGCTGTCCATTGTGAAAGGTGGAGACTCCGAACAAAGAATGAAAGTCACTTGTCCATTTCGTCACCCCTCACTGCCCCCCCCCCCCAGAGTCAGTAAAATCCAACACTTACTGTAACACTCTATTCCAACACACACACACACACACACACACACACACACACACACGATCACATATCTGATCTTACCTTACTCTTCAGGCTGTTATTCCTCTCTCTCCATGTCCATAATTTGTGTGTGTGTGTGTGTGTGTGTGCGCGCGTGTGTTAAGTTAAAAAACAAGTTATAATTCCAACAGAGTGAAAAGTAGAGAATGAGAGAGAACACAGAAGAGAACAAGGTGTGTGTGTGTGTGTGTGTGTGAGTGAGAGAGAGAATCAGGGATAATAACTGAAACTGCACCAATCAGGCAAAGGGGGCGTGGCCTTCTCACAGCTAGAACAACAAACCAGCATGTGTAGAAATGAGAAATCTCTCCCTCCCCCCTCTTCACTCTCCCTGCCCCCCCTCCCTCCCCCTCTACCTCATCTGTCCCCCCCCCCCCTTCACTCTCCCTGGCCCCCCCCCCAATTATTATTATTATTATTATTAATTCAATACAAATATGATTTAAAATGTAGCAAAGCACAAAACTTCTAACAAAACATACTTAAGTAAAAGTAAAATCACAGATTTTAAAAACTACTTTAAAAAGTATAAATACACAAAAAACTACACAATTACAGCAACGCGAGAAAATATAATTCCTCTAACTGTAAACTCCAACAAATCCACTATCTACAGAGTTCATGATGCTGTGACGAGTTACATATAAGAGCGTGTGTGTGTGTGTGTGTGTGTGTGTGTGTGTGTGTGTGTGTGAGAGAGAGAGTAAGTCTACTTCCTGTGCACATGGCTCTACACAGATATATAACAGGTTTGCTTTGTTTTTCTTTTCTCCAAGATTTTCCAGAGCCTTAGAGAACTGAGCATCAAGATCAAAGAAAAGGTCTCACACACACATACACACACACACACACACACACACACACACACACACACACCTACACACACACACACCTACACATATGGTCACAGGGAACGGCTGGTGTACTATTTCTTATAAAAGTGAATCTCACATGTATAAAACTCTTAATAGTGCACACAGTGTGTGTGTGTGTGTGTGTGTGTGTGTGTGTGTGTGTGTGTGTGTAACAATCATGCTGCTTACGTTGTCGAGCTCTTGCTGGTTGCCGAACAGTGGGTGGTAGCGGCGGTATTTGCCCTGGCGGTACTTAGTGGTGATGAAGCGGCGGCGCTGGTCGCTGCTGCTGAGGGGGGTCAGAGCCTCGCTGGGGGGGATGTTCGCTGCCCAAAACTGATTGGCTCGCTCGTTGCCCAGCTCCAGGAAGAGCTGAAGAAAGAAAGGAGAACGTTAGAGAGAAGGAGAAGAGCTGCTAGCGATGCTAACTGTAACAGCTGAAACGTAGCGCAGGTTTAGCTTGCGCAGGTTCTCTGGCGTTTACTCGGGGGAAAGAGAGGTGGAAAAGTTTAGCCAAATGCTAACACTGGCATCCGTCTCTGGTTCAGTCGTGAATCATCCAGAAGCGGAAGCTAGTACAGTTTACCTGAAGTGCGTTGGGTGAGGCAGGGGAACGCTAGCTAGCATCTGATTTTTTCATTCTGAATGTTTACTTCACCAGCAGAGGTTTCGAACAGCTTTCTGGTGATATGCAGGAGCTTCTTTATAACAAGAAACACTACTGACTGAAGAAAGAGAGAATCTGAACACAAGCAGAACAGAAAGAATGAAGCGTACCTGGATTAAATCATTAGTCCACACCTTTCTGTCCATCTTCAGACTCCGTACTTTTGATATGCTCGGACCCAGACTGCGGTGTTCTCCTACAACACAGGACAGAGAAACCGCTGTGATCTAGAATCTGTTATCTATAATCCATAATCTGTAAACAACAATATATCATCTATAGGTTATGGATAATCTGCTTCCTGTAATCTATAATCATTTATAAGACAGAACCTATAATTTATAATCTCACTCACTCATCATCTATAGCACTTAATCCTGTATTCAGGGTCACGGGGGCGGAGCCTATCCCAGGAGACTTAGGGCACAAGGCAGGGTACACAGTGGACAGGGTGCCAATCCATCGCAGAGCACACACACACACACACACACACACATACACTCATTCACTACAGGCAATTTGGAAAAGCCAATTAACCTACATGTCTTTGGACTGTGGGAGGAAACCGGAGAACCCAGAGGAAACCCACCAAGAACGGGGAGAACATGCAAACTCCATGCACACAGAGACGGGAATCGAGCCTGGCCGGGGATCGAACCCGGACCCTGGCGGTGCAAGGCGACAGTGCTGACCACGACACCACCGTGCCGCCTAATTTATAATTTATATTTTGTAATCTCTCATTTATAATCCTTAAACTCACTCACTCTCACTCATCGCCTGTATACAGGGTTGTGTGTGTGTGGGAGGAAACTGGAGAACCCTGAGGAAACCCAGCAAGCACGGGGAG
>CM059218.1:252500-257500 GCA_030347435.1 Clarias fuscus | reverse complement strand
GAGAGACAGAGACAGAGAGAGAGACATAGACAGAGAGACAGAGAGACAGAGAGAGACACAGACAGAGAGAGAGAGAGACAGAGACAGAGAGACACACAGAGAGACAGAGACAGAGAGAGACACAGACAGAGAGAGAGAAGAGAGAGAGAGAGAGAGAGAGAGAGAGAGACACAGACAGAGAGAGAGACACTGCTGTTATTATCAGGTGTAAATACCCGAGTCCATTCCCACTTTTGACACAGCTAGACATTCACATAGCTCCGCCCCTGTGCGCTCCTGCTGACTCCGCCCTGCTCTTGCTCTGGTATGGCTGACTGGTGATGTTTCCCAGAATGCCGCGGTGCACTAGCCTGACAGCGCTGCTTCCTCTTGCTAAATTAACATGCAGAATCACAAACGAGTCAAAACCAGAACTGTGACAGAACCCGGGTCCGTCCTGAGTGTGGCGAGTTCCTGATGTGATTCAGCACTTCCGTGAGCCGCCACAGACGCCACAGAGAGCTCTCACCCGTCTCACACACACACACACACACACGTTCCACATCAACCCCATCCGAAACTCCTACGGGACGCGAACTCTTCAACCTGGAAGTGTTTCACTTTCACACGATACAAAATAACATGGAGAACACAAACATGACGTTTACATGGAACAACTGCGCCGGGTTTAACCGAGCAGCCCGTGTCTCCGGCGTGTCGCTCACTCCAACTGTCGTTTCTAAACAAACGTGGAACATCATTGCTTTCTACCACACGGGGCGCTGTGTGAATGATTCGGAACACGCCACCTGCAGGATTACAGAGGAACAGCAAGGTTTTACATCCTAAATAAATCAATTAATTGATTTCAGAATATGTGTTTACACACACACACACACGCACACACACACACACACATACACACACATTGAGTGCACACTCAGTACAGAGACACACACACACACACACTGACACTGTCCCTCTGGACACATATTGATGGACCCGAGTGGATAAACTGTAAGAAACTGAGAAACCACAGAGCAGCGTTCAGTCCTCTGTCCTGAAGATTATAGTCACAGCACTTAAACTGGAGACTCCTTACTCTGATGACGCACGCACGCACGCACGCACACACACACACACACACACACACACACACACAACATCTCCTTACAAGAAACTTCACCACACAACAATCTACATGTTTTATTCATCGCATTATTATCAGTGAAGTGTTTGCCGCACTTGTCCCTGTCTATGAGTCGTTACTATGGAAACCATAATGCATCAGCTCGAGCACATTAGTTTAAATCTGCACCGCGGTCAGAACTGGTGTTACAGAGAATTAATCAACACCTGGACCGTATATACAGGAAGGACTTAAAAAAAGTGACGTTTCTGGTCAGAACAGAAATTATTTTGGACCTGAATGTAGATTTCAGAAACACACTGGAGTACTGGATTCTCTTAAACATGGTGTTTCATCTCGGTTTTTTTCACTACTATAAACATTCAGACAAAAAACATAAATATTCTTTTACATTATCGAATCTTTATGAGACGCCATTTTAAGGGGGAAAAAATACTGAATGTGGTTCTGTTTTAAAATCGTTTCTGTGTGAAAGAGTGAAACAGTTCAGTTCTAAACCTCTAGAACTTTCATTCTCAATCATGTTTCACTTTAAAGGGACAAAAATCTTTGTTTGTTTTCTGATGTCCTAACAGCATGAGGTTGGTAACGTACCTAACAAACTGGCTATAAAAGCTGTGAGCTGTAGGACTTTTACAGTCTTTACTGCAGCGTCATTACAGCCGATGATTCTCAGGCCGTCTGTAACCTCACAGCTTCCGTCACACACAATAATCACATTTTAATTTTAACTACATACAGTTGATGGTAAAGTCAGATGTTTATGTACACTTTGGTAAACGCTCCAAGAGTTCAGGGTAATAAACCACCGCACTGGTGAGTCGGTCAGGACGCTCGTTATTCATGACACAGGTCATGTTTAGAACAATTGTTTACAGATTTCACTTATAATTCACATCAACACAACTGCAGTTTACTCTCAGCTGACTGAGCCTTTAACAGCTTGGGAAATTCCACAAAATGTCAAGCTACTGATGAAGCTAACGGACTGGTGTGAAGACAACAACCCGTCTCTGAACATCAATAAGACAAAAGACATGGTTGTTGACTTCAGGAGGACTCGGAGCCATCACTCTCCACTCAACATCGACGGCTCCCATGTGGAGATCATCAAGAGCACAAAATCCCTGGGTGTCCACCTGGAGGAGAAGCTCACCTGAAGGAGAACCTGACCTGGAGGAGAACCTGACCTGGAGGAGAACCTCACCTGGAGGAGAACCTGACCTGGAGGAGAACCTCACCTGGAGGAGAACCTCTCCTGGCCCCTCAACACCAGCTCTCTGCATAAGAAAGCCCAACAACATCTCTTCTTCCTGAGAAGGCTGAGGAAGGCCCAGCGTCCACCACCGATCCTCACCACCTTCTATAGAGGAACTATTGAGAGCATCCTGAGCATCTGCATCACTGTCTGGTTTGGGAATTGTACCATGTCAGACCGCAAGTCTCTACAGCGGATAGTGAGGACAGCTGAGAAGATCATCGGGGTCTCTCTCCCCTCTATCGAAGACATTTACACCACACGCTGCATCCGCAAAGACACCAGCATTGTGGCTGACCGGACACACCCATCACCCATCACTCACACACACACACACACACACACACACACACACACACACACACACACTGTGATCTACAACCATCTTAATCTGTTCATACCCGCCTACCTGAGCTGCTCTTCTGTAATATTTGCACATTATTTATTTCACTTGCTGTTTGTTGGTTCTCAGTATTTTGAAGGTTGAATCTTCACTGTTTCTCCTCCAGAACCTCAACGCTACATCATTACTACAAAAAGTACTGAGACGTCTTACGCTGTCGTGTTTGTCACTCTGTAGCTCTTTGGTTGCACATTTGCACTTTGTTGTTTATTGTTGTCTCTTTATTGTTTGGAGAGACAGTTTTAGGTTAAATTAAAAATAAATAATGTAAATGTGTCATATGAGAGTCAGTCAGTGAATCAGATCTCTCAGTCAGCGAGCTGGTTCTGGTAAAGTGTGCTGTTCATTTATGTCGTTGTGTGTATGTAACACCTCGGTCCTGGAGGAACGTTGTTTTGCTTCACTGTGTACTGAACTGTATATGGTGGGAATGACAATAAAAGCCGACGTGACGTGACGTGACTAAGTGACATGATGGGAGTCGGTCGGAGGTACTGTATCTGCGCATGTACTAGACTTCAAACTCAGCACCTCTTTGGCAAAATCTAAAGAAATCAGCCAAAACTCAGGATGAAACTTGTGGACCTTCCATGTCTGGTTCATCTTAAGAAACAATCTCTGAATAACTGAAGGTCCCACATTCATCTTACAAACAATACACAACTAAGGAACTTGTGAAGACACTGGAGAAAAAAGGTAGAAATACATCTACAGCCAGAGTAACGCGAGGTATCGATACTGCTGGAACCTGAAAGGCGGCTCAGTGAGGAAGAAGCGCAGATCCAGAAGCACCAGAGAGCCAGACTGCAGCCATCAGGTTGTGGGGTCGTTACCCCCGGAGCGACCGGTGCACGTCACAAAAACAAAAACCAGACTGATGCAATTTAAAGCCCCTGGGAATGTGAAGGTGAAATAAATCTCTCTCTTCTTATTATTCTATTGTTCTGACATTTACATAAAGTAAATCAGTGATACACTGACAGGGACTGTTTACGTCATGGATCGCGGAAAAAAAATGTTTGAAATGGATTTGGTCGAGATGTTCGTAACTGTTCGTCCTTTCTCATGCTCTGAAACGTTTGAATAATTGCACAACTCCTGCATTTTTCCAAAACCCCCCAGACTTCAGTTTCGGCAGCTTCCTGTTACTGAGACGCGTCTGTTCCCGTAACCATTACTCCATCACGCAGCCTTCTCCGATGATGCAAACCATCACAACCCGTCACTACAGACTGATCACAACACCACGTGATTCGCTCCGAGTCTGGACCTCCAATTACATCAATTCCATTTTTGCACATTGTGATTTACGTGTTGATTAAATCCAACAGCACCAAAGTTTAATGTCTGATTTGTCTCGAGCAGCAGCACCAATCATCCAAAAAACCACATCCAAGTTCCACCTGCCCCGCTACACCCCTGTGCTCCCGCCCCCACGACATTTAATCTGACGTTGTTTAATTTATTATCAGATTATTATATTATTTTGTCTTTTCCTTTGTTGATCTCAGCAGCTTTAGGAACTCGTGCAGTGACCTGATCTCAAACACTGATTGTGAATAGGACTCCTCACTTGCTGCCCGTTCAATCTCTGCCTTTACATCTCACACACACACACACACACACACACACACACACACACAGCAGTTAGAGTCCTCAGGATCACACACGTGTCTGGTCCGTGTCACATTCAGACTTCACTCAAACCGCCCCAGAGTTTTAATGGACCAGACCATGTGGAGTGTGGACACGCCCGAGACACAAGAGACGCCCGAGACACAAGAGACGCCCGAGACGCCCGAAACCGTCTCACATTCACATTCTTAAAAAGTTCATTATAGGAAAAACGGGTTTCAGTTCACAAGTTCAGTTTTAACAACTAAAAGGACCATGTGAAGTGTTTACACAGGATCTCACACTCTTTTTCTCTCTTTCTCTCACACACACACACACACACACACACCACAACACCTCAGATCAACTGTCATTCTGCACACACTCACTAAATATAACTCTGTGACACACTGCAGTACAGTCAGCGCTGAAATGCCTGTCTCTCTCTCTCACACACACACACACACACACACACACACACACAGATGCTTCAAACATACAGACGTTTAGGAGCAGAAACACACCAGAGTCAATTTAATTTCTGGTAAAAGTCTGTAGGGTGAAACTTCTAAACCTCAGAATGAAGCAGCTGTAGC
>CM059218.1:225000-245000 GCA_030347435.1 Clarias fuscus | reverse complement strand
AGGTCCTCACAGAGTTCTGGTGTTGTATAAAATTAGCATTACATCATGATAAGTTTTGCTGTGATGCCGAACCCGACTGCAGCGCACACGCTAACTTAAACAGTGTGTGTAAACTGATACGATAAATTTCTACACTAGTTCACAAGACGGGAGGAGCAGCCGGACCTCCACGGTGTGTGACGAGGTTAGACTAGAAATATCTTGTAATTACTCCTGGGTACCAAAAGATGGCATCAGCGGACTGTCCACAGTGATGCACAGACTCTTTACCCACACACACACACACACACACACACACACACACACTCACACACACACTCACACACACACTCACACACACGCACACTCACACACACACGCACACACTCACACACTCACACACTCACGCACGCACACTCACGCACGCACACACACGCACAAACATGCACGCACACACACGCACGCACGCACACACGCACACACGCACACACGCACACACGCACACACACACATGGAGTTAAAGCTTATTTTAACCTGTGATTCATTAGATTGTGTTTATCATGTGACACTTCAGACCACCGAGCAGGAAAAAGGAAATGAGGCTGAAGCTAAAATCTGAGCGCTGCAGCTCCGCAGGGCTGAAAGCAGCACCGTGTTCGTTTCTCTATTGCCACAAATCTATGACGTCTGTGACTCGGATCCAAACACCACATTTACAATTTTTACTTAAAATAAATGACAAAGGATGAGACAATAAAGAACAAACGAGACCACTCCGTTACCTGAGCGCTGCCGGGCTCCTGGGGGGCGGAGTGACTTTAGTGGCGCTTGCCGTGGCGCGGGGGGGTATGGCGGGTCTCCGGGAGGGCCTGGTGGGCAGCGAGGGTTTCGACTCTCTGGGGGTCACTACAGCATACGACTTTGGAGGGAGAGGAGGAACGCCGGGTTCAGCAGGACCTGGAGAACACTGCTCATACAGGTGGAACTGTTCTGTCGAGAAGGAGGAGGCGGCATGTGATGGTGAGACAGGTGACGGCGAGACAGGTGACGGCGAGACAGGTGACGGCTTCTGGTCCCTGGTTTGCCGCCTCGGCGCAAGAGGCAAGTTTCGCGGCTGGGGCCGAACGGGAACAGGAACTGGAGTCGGCTTGGTCAGAGATACAGGTGTGGGATCGCTAGGTGTCACAGACACGCCCGCGGTCATCGCCGCGGTAACGCAAACGGTCGAGAATGGCACCGGCGGGCAATTCTGAGTCGCCCGAGGTGGGATTGGAGGCGGACCTTTCTTGAGAATCACCGAATTAGTAGTGGGAAGGTTCTGTTTCTGATCTCTCGCTCCAGCAGGACGTGAGCCGTTCAGCTCCGGGTCGGTCCCCGCAGACGCACGGAATTTGGTCCGGACCATCGGAACAGGCCTTGGCCCCTCGTCCTCTTCCTCTACAGTAATCCCTTGTTCCAAAAGGAAGAGCTTCTGCAGGCTCCCCAGGATGCGTTTCCGGTGGCCCGGCAAAGCCACGCCCATGCGCTCCAACTGACAGGAGGTCAGATGCCGGCATTCCCACGCGGTCCTGAGCCCCGTCTCCTGGAAGGCCGGACTGTACTGATCGAGGCGGAGCGCTCCGAGCCACTCCTGAACGGACTGCAAGCTTTCGGCTGAGGGAGACGACATGGCCGCCGGGTAACACTGTAAAACACGCGGAGTCTCTGTTCCAGCAAGGACGAGTGAAGGTCACCGCCTGGAGATAATCATCTGTGGAAAACGAAGAAAATACATCATCATCTTCATCATCATCATCATCATCACCTACAGCTCTGCTGTTAACTATTCATATTAAAACCAACGCACTCGAGATAAACTAACAGATTTATGAAATTAAAACAATGCCGTGACTGTTAGCAGCTCTCGCTAACATAATGCTAATTACTGATATTCCTGCCGAAACCGCGAGCGACAAAACAAACTAGCCTAGCGAGCGGAGTTTATCTAGCGACAGTACATTCTGTTCACCTCTCCAGAGGAACGTCTCGCTTTCACTGTCCACCAACACCAGAGACACCCGTCTACTGTAACACAACCCGTCTGTAAGTGAGAAGAGGAACTCGTCTTAGACATTCCACCACGTTAATTACAACTGTAAACACACACACACACACACACACACAGCGCAGAGGCGTCGCTCTGTACAACAGTAATAACGTGCTGTGGTGTGAGAGAGGATTATTCTGTTGAACAGCGAGTCGTGTTTTTCCCCAAATGATGCAACGCAACCTTTAGCAATCAACACAAACACAGTTGGAGTTTTAAAGCCAGCGATCGTAAACGACGTTACTGTAACATACAGAGGATTCATCAATAACACCTCAAACAGAAAACAAACATTATAATAAATAAACATTTCTTCATCAGTATTTTAGTTCTCTCTCTCTCACACACACACACACACACACACACATTTTTCGTGTATGTCCTTCTGAGAAAACCACACACTGAATTATTTCAGTATAACTCTCAGATTTTGTTTGTGAGTCAGTGTGTTAGTGTGTGTGCGCGTGTGTGTGTGCGCGTGTGTGTGCGTGCACGCACTTCACCTCCTGACGGTCTTTATTAGAGCCCACACACCCCTCGGGGGCCGTTTCTCAT
This sequence comes from Clarias fuscus, assembly GCA_030347435.1. Lineage (NCBI taxonomy): Eukaryota > Metazoa > Chordata > Actinopteri > Siluriformes > Clariidae > Clarias > Clarias fuscus. The sequence goes on along the minus strand of CM059218.1, from coordinate 242,380 downwards.
TTCTTACTCCACACTTCCTGCTTTCCCTGCATCACATCTTTCAGGACACGAGCCACGAAACGAACACGAAACGTGACGCCGACTTCAGCTCTAACGCTACAAACCACGTCGTTACTCCTAGAGTCCGGTCCAGTCCTGGTGGTCGAGGTCAAACTCCTGCCAGAGGAGATCAGATCTGATGAAGAGTCTGCCATCGACCGTCAGTACCCCAGTGACGAGCGCTCAGGCGTGTGCAACGTGAAGCACAAGGGAGCGGTGCGTTAATGAGACGTGTGAAGATCAACCAGGGTATTAGACCGATGTCCCCATCACTCACCAAGCGGAGACACAGGACACGTCTCCTAGAGACAGGGAGAGTTCACCAACATGAAGAACATAAAGAAACACTGTTTCTTTTGATGTGCAAAGCAGCCGTAGCCTGCCACAACAGGAAGTAAACACACACACACACACACACACACACACACACACACACACACTGCCGTCTTGACCACCATCACAAGTCAGGTTTCCTCCTAAACCACACATGCCTCTCGAGCTCTAACCGCAGTTTAACCCGCGGGGGGCGCTCTCTTTCTTCTCTCGACCCGGAACTGCTGATCTCCCTGTGTGAGATGCCCGAGGCACTAACACACACACACACACACACACACACGTGCGCTCGCACACGCACACACACGCGCACACATTTCTGCTCTGAACAACTGCTAAAGAATTTTATCTCAATCTGAGCACAAAGCCGCAGTGCTGCAGGTACGTCACCTCATCAACCCTCATCATCATCAAGGAAACTCACAGACTAAACAACAAAAACGTCCTGAAGAGCAAGAGGTCTGAAACACACACACACACACACACACACACACACTCCAGGAGACTTATTCCTTAATTAGTGGCATAAGAACACACAATCCGCTCCACAACATCTGAGTGTTCGGATTAAAACCGCGTAAGATTTCATATTTTCTGTCTTTAACAGACTCACGAGTGCTACAGACGTCCTGTTTGATCTTTAATCAATACACACGTCAAACAAGATGAGTTAGTGCTCTCTCTCACACACACACACCCACACACAGTATTTTCCTGGTGAGTCCAATCATTCATGATCATTAATTAACTCTAAGTTAGTTTAGTTTTTGGTTTCAATATTTTTATTGATTTTTCAATTTTCAATTAATTCAAACAATTCAAACCCCAGGCCCAGTCAACCAATTCACAAACAGGGTGGCGCTCACATTAACAGACACACAATTGTATATGTAGGTCTTGAAAGAAGAAAAAGAGAGAAGAAAAAAAGAAGAAAAAAAAATCATCCAGAAATATAATTTTAATTTTGCAACAGAGTATATAACTATATACCATGAGTATGATGAAATAAATTAAGGTTGTTTGAGATTGTCCACATAATCAATAAATGGCTGCCACACCTTAAAAAAAAGTTTATCTGACCCTCTCAATGAGAATCTAATTTTTTCCATATGAAGGCAGGACACAGTCTCTCTCACCCACTGGGTATGAGTAGGAGGGCGAGGTTCCCTCCACTTTAACAAAATAGCTCTACGTGCCAGCAATGAAGAAAAGGCAATGATTTTACGCTGTGGCGAAGATAACTGTAATTCCACTGGGACAACCCCAAACAGAGCCACCTGCGGGTCCGGCTCCAGTCTATGGTGGAAAACTGTAGACCATGAGTCAAATATTGACCGCCAGAAAAGTTCTAAATCTGGGCACGACCAGAACATGTGAAATAGCGTGCCTTCAGCTCCTCGACATCTATTACACAAGGAACTAGTGTCAGGAAACATTCGGGCTAACTTAGTCTTAGATATATAAGCCCTGTGTACTACTTTAAATTGTATGAGAGAGTGCCGGGCACACATTGATGATGAGTGGACCTGTTTAAGAATGCTATTCCATAGATCATCTGAAATTGAACTACCAAAGTCTTCCTCCCAAGCCTGCTTAATTTTATCTGTAGGGGATGATGACTGATCCAGAAGTAAACTATACAGTACGGAAATCGAACCTTTAGCTAGTACATTGCAGGAAAGAAAGGAGTCCAGAGGATTCTCATGCGGTAAAACAGGAAAATCGTCTGAAAGGGACCTGACATAGTCTCTTATTTGCAAGAATCTAAAAAAGTCAGATTTAACCAACCCGTAATGTGACATCAACTGATCGAAAGATGCAAATACATTATTTATGAATAAATCCTGAAAACATGTTATCCCTTTATCAGACCAAGACTTAAAAGAGCTGTCGTGCATTGCAGGCAAAAACAAATGATTGTGAACAATAGGACTGAGGAGGGAAGGACCTGCGAAACCAAATGATCTCCTAAATTGAGTCCATATCCTGAGTGAGTGTTTCACCACTGGGCAATTTACCTTACTATATGAAACTAAACCTAGCCTGGATGCAAGAAGAGCCGGAAGAGAAACCTGATTATGTGCATATACCTCCATATTTACCCAGGATGGTTTACAAGGCTGTATGTGGTAATGCCACCAGTACAATGTATTGCGCATGTTTGCCGCCCAGTAGTAAAGCTTAAAATTAGGCAAGGACATCCCCCCAGCGCATCTAGTCTTCTGAAGGTGTGTCTTCCTCAACCTGGGATGCTTACCATCCCAGATGAAAGTGGAAATGACAGAATCTAGGGATTTAAAAAATGATAAAGGAATGAAAAAAGGTAAACTTTGGAAAAGATAAAGAAATTTTGGAAGAACTGTCATCTTAATGGAATTAATGCGTCCAATAAGTGATAGCCTTAAAGGTGACCACTTTAAAAGATCCTTCTTAGTTTGCTCCAGAAGCACACCAAAATTATATTTAACTGTTTATACTGGCGGGTGATACAGACACCAAGGTACGTGAATTTATTTTCGACTATCTTCAAAGGTATATTAGAGTATTGTGACTGCTCCCCCGCCACGCTGAGCGGAAAAAGTTCACTCTTATGCAAGTTAAGTTTATAGCCAGAAAGCTTACCAAAATTCTCAAGCAGAGCCAGGGCCGCAGGCAGAGAGGTCCGGGGGTTAGAAATATAAAGCAATAAATCATCTGCATATAATGTCACCTTATGTATGGCCTTGCCTCGCACGACTCCAGCAATTTGCTGACATTCGCGCAAGGCGATTGCCAGTGGTTCAATGGCCAGAGCAAATAACAATGGACTTAAAGGACAGCGCTGTCTGGTTCCACGTTGTAAATTAAATGGACAGGAAGACATCCCATTGGTTAACACTACGGCAGAGGGTGCATTATATAATAGCTTGACCCATAAAATAAAGTTTGGGCCAAATCCAAAATTTTCCAAAGCTAGAAAAAGGTATTCCCACTCTACTCTGTCGAATGCTTTCTCAGCATCCAGGGAAACTACACATTCTGGAATAGAGTGGTGTGGAGAGTGAATTATATTCAGCAATCGGCGTATGTTAAAAAATGAATGCCGATTCTTTATGAAGCCTGTCTGATCAGGGGAGATGATAGTAGGGAGGACAGCCTCTAACCTCAAGACAAGCACCTTTGCTAAAATTTTGACATCACAATTAAGTAAGGAGATAGGTCTATAAGAAGCACAGTCTAAAGGATCCTTGTCTTTTTTAAGCAGCAGCGAAATACATGCCTGACTCATAGTAGAAGGGAGAGCCCCTGATTTAAAAGAATCAGTATAAACTGTTGTCAAAAAAGGGGCAAGCTGCTTACAGAACCTCTTATAAAACTCTGATGGAAAACCATCAGGTCCTGGTGATTTCCCAGACTGCATGGCAGAAACAGCAGCCACCACCTCTTCCTGCGTAATTGGTCCCTCTAAAGTGCTACAGGTGTCAGGGGATATGGTAGGAACCTGTATTTGGGTGAAGAAGTGATCCATATCTCCTTGTGGGGGAGAATCAGTAGCGTATAAAGAACTATAAAAGTCTCTAAATTTATCATTAATGATGCGCAAATCAGTTGTGATGTCACCATTATCCAGGCGGAGACCACCAATGATTTGCTTTGCCTGGAACCCCCGCAGCTGGTTAGCCAGTAACTTCCCAGACTTCTCCCCACTCTCATAAAACGCACTCCTCGTTCTCCTCAAAAGGGACTCAGTCTCATTGGTTAATAATAAGTTTAGCTCTGTTTTCAATTTACGACACCTCTCGTATATGTCTGGAGTTGGTGAACTAGCATATTGACCATCCAGTCGAGCAATTTCATCAGATAAAGATAACTGCTTCTCTCTCAGCTTCCTCTTCTTAGTGACATCATATGCAATGATCTGACCTCTAATATATGCCTTAAGGGTATCCCAGACTATTATATTAGATATGTCTGGAGAGACATTAACATTCAAAAAGAAGGAAATCTGGTCAGAAATAAATCCAACAAAGTCATCATCTGCCAACAACGAAGTGTTCAGCCGCCAGCTCCTTTTGGGAGAGGGTAAATTCGAAAACCTTAAATCTAAGATTAGGGGGGCATGGTCTGAAATAATTATACCTTGGTACGCACAGTAACAAACATCAGATATCAGGGCATTATCCAAAATGAAATAATCAATTCGAGAGTATGAATGGTGCACGTTTGAAAAAAACGAGTAATCTCTCTTTTGAGGGTTCAAAAAGCGCCAAATATCTGAAAGACCATTATCTGAGAAAAAACTGTTTAAGTAGTTGGAGGATTTACTGGGAGCACACTTTCCTTTGGAAGAACGGTCCAGAACAGCATCCAAACAACAATTAAAATCCCCACCAAGTATGAGAGAGTGAGAATTGAGGTCCGGAAATTGTGAGAGGGCATGCTTAAAGAAGGTGACGTCATCAAAGTTTGGAGCATAAAAATTTGCTAGAATTAAGTTCTTGTTACATAGGGTACCTGTAACAATGATATAGCGCCCATTCTTATCCGCTATGATATTGTTTGGAGTGAAAGGTACATTCTTGCCAATCAAAATAGCCACGCCTCTTGCCCTTGCCTGAAATGATGAATGAAAAAAATGTCCATTCCACCTGTGCTTAAGGTAAGAATGATCTGAGTTGCGCAGGTGGGTCTCTTGTAAAAAAGCAATATCTGTTTTATGCAACCTAAGATGCGCAATAATTTTACCTCGTTTTACTGTATTATTTAAGCCCTTAATGTTCCAACTCATAAATCTTAATGCTCTACCCATGGTGCAAAAGAAAAAAAAGTTCTGGACTGCAAACGGTATTTAGAAATAAGGAACAGTCTTAAATGGAACATGAAGACCCACATTACTATGCAGAGGGAAAAAATATACACAACAATTGTGGCGCCACCCCCTAATAACCCCCAACCCTCCCACTCTATCAACCCTCCCCCCAAGCATAACACCAACAAATCTCCTAAACACACCCGCCAACTTCACACACCTCCTAAGCTCTCCTTACCTTATGCAAACTCAGCCCTGTACATCAAAAAGTCCTCCTTATAAGGCATAACATATTTACATTTTGCAAACGTCCGTCAACACAAAACAAACTGAAGCCTCGTAGTGTTCCCTACTACGTATTACAGTAAGTTTTCAAAAAGTTCTCGGCCTCCTTCACCGAGGTAAATGACTTTTGTCCACCTTCTTTAGTTATGATCCTCAACCTTGCTGGAAAGAGAAGGGATGGTTTAAGGCCCTGTTTATACAGCTCCGCCATAACCTCACGGTACTGCGCTCGCTGCTCCATAACTTCTGGACTGTAGTCATCGTAGATGGCGATCGGCTCGTGCTGATATTGTAGCGAGCCCCTTCGTTTCCGAGCCTCCCTTATCACGGCCTCTTTAATCTGATAGCGGTGAAAGCGAACTATCACCGCTCTTGGTCTTCCGCCTTGCTTCGGTTTAGCCATAGGAGCTCGATATGCCCTGTCAATCTCCGGAGGAGAGGACAGAGTTTGTTCACCCAAAACGTCCATCAACAGCTGTGAAAAAAACGCAGACGGTCGGGGGCCCTCGACGGATTCCGGCACTCCAACAATCCTGATATTGTTACGCCGACTCCTACCCTCCAGGTCCGATGTCTTAGCCTTTAATTTAGCACACGTCTCGGTTAGCTCCGAACATACCACTTCCAGCGAGCGAATTTTCTCACTAAGAAAGTCTGCATTAGATTCTAGCGAGGTAATTCGTTTACTTTGATCCAGTACTGCCGCCTGGACTGAATCCAGCTTCGTTTCCAAAGACGTTAAGGCAGTTTTGAACTCGGTAGCCAGGCCTTTTCTGTGGTCTTCCAGAAGGCTAGTTAAGGCCGCCATGCTAAACTCTGCATGTGGTGCGAGTTTATCGTCTTTGACAGTGTCTTTTTTCACTTGCTTAGTCGACTTCGATGCCATTTTTAATCTCCTTAAACATTAAGCATGTTCATAGTCAAATACTTTAAAGATAACTGGTGGAGGATTTGAAAATTCAAGCAAAAAATTAGTTTGCACAGGGACCACGAGATAGACGCGTCTACTCCATCCGCGCCTGGAACCGGAAGTCTAAGTTAGTTTAGTTTTTAAATAAAAGCTGCAGTTTTGTTTAAACACACACACACACTCTCACAGACACACACACACTCTCACGGACACACACACACTCTCAGACACACACACACTCTCAGACACACACACACTCTCACAGACACACACACACTCTCAGACACACACACACTCTCACAGACACACACACACTCTCACAGACACACACACACTCTCACAGACACACACACACTCTCACAGACACACACACACTCTCACAGACACACACACACACACACACACACACACACACACACACTCTCACTCTCACACACACACACACACACACACACACTCACCCCCACACTCACACACACACACACACACACACACACTCACCCCCACACTCACACACACACACACACACACTCACCCCCACACACACACACACACACACACACACACACACACACACATACTCTCACACACACACACACACACACACACATACTCTCACACACACACACACACACATACTCTCACACACTCTCACACACACTCTCACACACTCTCACACACTCTCACACACACACACACACACACACACACACACACACACACACATACATACTCTCACACACACACACACACACACACACACACACACACACACACACACACACACATACTCTCACACACTCTCACACACACACACACACATACTCTCACACACTCTCACACACACACACACACACATACTCTCACACACACACACTCACTCACACAGGATCAGGTGATATAGACAAGACTGTACAGAGGTTCAGTGTAGCAGGAAGTGCTGTGTAATATTAAAGAGAGAGTGTGTGAGTGAGTGTGAGAGAGTTTGTAGATTTAGATGGTGACCATTCCTCGTGTTCTCAAGTGGAGTTTGGTGTTCCACAGGGTTCAGTTTTAGGCCCACTGCTTTTTTCCCTTTACATGCTTCCTCTGGGCAACATAATTCGTAAACATGGTATTAGTTTTCATTGTTATGCTGATGACACACAATTATATGTCTCAGCAAAACCAGATGAGAAAAACCAGTTTGCTAAAGTTGAGCAGTGTGTGCAGGACATAAGAGATTGGATGTTAATTAACTTCCTTCTGCTTAATCCTGATAAGACAGAAGTTCTAGTCAATTCAATTTCAATTCAATTCAATTTTATTTGTATAGCGCTTTTAACAATTGATGTTGTCATAGGACCACAAGTAGCTAGAAGTAAGCTTTCTGATCACACTGTAACTTTAGATGGCCTTTCTGTTCCATCAAGTGCAACAGTAAAAGACCTCGGTGTGATTATAGATTCCAGCCTTTCGTTTGAAGCTCATGTAGATAATATCACCAGGATAGCTTTCTTTCACCTTAGAAATATTGCCAAGATTAGAAACATATTGTCACTAAATGATGCAGAAAAATTAGTTCATGCTTTTATCACGTCTAGGTTGGACTATTGTAACGCCTTACTGTCTGGTTGTTCAACTAGGTGTATAAACAAGCTTCAGTTAGTACAGAATGCAGCAGCGAGAGTCCTCACTAAAACCAGAAGATACGAGCACATCACCCCTATCTTATCTACACTGCATTGACTCCCTGTGAAATTTCACATTGTCAGGCTGCTTGTCAGTACCACGTATTAGTAAACTACAGCAGGGGGCGGAGCTTTTTCTTACAAAGCCCCAATGTAATGGAATAGCCTTCCAAATAGTATTTGAAACTCAGACACAGTCTCAGTGTTTAAGTCTAGGCTAAAAACCTATTTATTTAGCGCAGCATGTTTGTAAATAGATTAGCGTTAGGTAAAGGAGCAGATCTGGGGGACTCATGGACGTGGAGTATGCTGGTGAACTTCTGGCTCCTCCCTTTTAGTGATGATGTCATAGTTAGTCCTGCCGGAGTCCCTGCTTGCACTCTGCACTAAATATACATTCACCTTATACATTATGTGACTGTGACCAGACCTAACTGCCATCTCTCCTCTCTCTCTCTTCCTCTCTCTGTCGAGCTACACATGTCTCTCCTGACCTGCCATTGATCCAGACTCCCTCTGCCCTCTGGAGCTCCTGTTATACTGAACTTCCAGCCTCCTAACACACAGTATGAGTGCAGATCAAATCCCTGCTCTCCGTTATCACCCAGATGAGGATGGGTTCCCTGTTGAGTCCGGTTCCTCTCAAGGTTTCTTCCTGTTACCATCTCAGGGAGTTTTTCCCTCAGCACCGTCGCCCTCGGCTGATCATTCTGATTCACACACACTCACATCTCACACACACATCTGTAATTTACTTTTGATTGTGTGAAGCTGCTTTGCGATGATGACAATTGTGTGTGTGTGTGTGTGTGTATGTGTGTGAGTGTGTGTGTGAAAGAGTGCGAGTGTCTAAGCTCAACTTCATCCCAGACATACTGCGTTTAACAGCTAAATGCTAAGCTAGCTCACTTGATTTAGTTATCAGCAAATAAACTTCTCAGAATAATACATTATCAAAACAACAACAACAACAACAACAACAACAACACCCTGCTCACTGCTAACGCTAGTGTCATTCATTTTTGGCGCTAGTTATAATCTGATCATCAGCGACTCATTCTGACATCATAACCTGAGCACATGTGTAGCTCCGCCCACAACCTCTTCTATGAAAATGTGATGTCAGGTCTATAAATATTTTTAAAAAATTTAATTAGTGAACAACGACACACAGCAGAGCTGCCTCACCTCCACACACACACACACACACACACACACACACACCACTCCTCCACCTGATCGAGTCCCTGCAGCTCCTCTCCTGTGCACACGGTATCAGGTCGAGTTTTCAGTTCAAGGTTCTTCTTCTTGTCAGAGGAAGTGAGGTCGTTTGGCACGCAGCGGACGGGAACTAAAACAAAATTCCCTCACACACGTTCAGATTTTTGTGTCCATGTGAACGGTGGCTTTGAAGAAGCAAGCACATCACACACACACACACACACACTGAAACTTGCTTCAGTTATCTATCCTTCCAAAAAAAAAAAAAAGTCTCAGATCGACAACATCTAACAAACTGTCTGTGGTGTAAACACACCCACTTCTGAGCGTCTCGCTGAGATCCCGCAGACGGAGCGCAGACGGAGCGCAGACGGAGCGCAGACGAACAGTGGACTCCAGCTTAACGCTTCTCATAATGTATCAGAGCATCATATTTTCCGCTGTGTGTGTGTGTGTGTGTGTGTGTGTGTGTGTGTGTGTGTGTGTGGTAGAGGTGTGTAGTTCAACACTCGTCCTGCTGCTCGGTGTGTCACTCTGAGGACCACACGGCTCTTTATCTCCCTCTCACCTCTCACTGGTTTACACACAGTTCCTCATTCTCAAAATTAAGGAACTGGACCTGTAAGAAACGTGTGTGTGTGTGTGTGTGTGTGTGTGTGTGTGTGTGAAAGAAAGAGAGAGAAACATCCACAGAAAAACGTGATGCAGGACACTGTTACAGAGTCACACCTCAAGATTACTGCTTAGACATTTCACTCCCTGTGTTTAGTAATCAGAGAGTGTATCATGCAACACCATCACCAAACACCTCTTACTGCCAGGGGTCAGGGGTCAGTAAACAGGAAGTGACTCGACATGAAACTTTATTTCTGTTCATTGACACTGAGGCAGAAGCTCTGATCAGGAGGGACTTACAAAAGTGCTGTGATGTTTCCTGAGATTTCTTGTCCCAGTGAAATGTAACATCCTCTAATTTACGAAAGAACTTCCAGAACTGACTGAACCAGAACCGTCCAGAACTGTCCAGCCAAACACCGTAGAAAACGGACCCTAGAAATGAAGCCCTGAACTCAAAAGCAGAAAGCAGCACAAACTCCAGGAACCGAGGAAAAGACTGAAGAGCTCTTTAGAACTAATGTATAGTGTGTGTGTGTGTGTGTGTGTGAGTGTGTGTGAGTGTATATGATGAACACACCAGTGAGAGACGGAAAATTAAGTTTTAGCAAACAAACAGAAGTTGCTGCACATCCTGAAACTGAGGGGAAGTGTTATAAAGCCACAGCTCATAGATAACAGCAGAAGAGCTTACTGTACATCACCACTGCAACGTCTAAACACACACACACACACACACACACAGACGCGCACGCACACACACACACATAAAGACGTGCACACACAGACGCGCAGACACAGACGCGCAGACACACACACAGACGCGCAGACACAGACGCGCAGACACAGACGCGCAGACACACAGACAGACGCGCACACACACAGACAGACGCGCACACACACAGACAGACGCGCACACACACAGACAGACGCGCACACACACAGACAGACGCGCACACACACAGACAGACGCGCACACACACACACAGACGCGCACACACACACAGACAGACGCGCACACACACACACAGACAGACGCGCACACACACACACAGACAGACGCGCACACACACACACACAGACGCGCACACACACACACACAGACGCGCACACACACACACACACTAAACTAGATGAGTGTGAAAAGACGAGTGTTATTATTTGAAAGCTGCTGAATGAAGCAGAAGTCGCCGCTAACGTGCCGAGTGCCCGTTCTGTCCAAGCGTGACGACGATAAACACTTTGCATTTCACAACACTATGAAGTGAAGTGTTGCAGCGCTTGCGGTGGCGCCTGGTGTTAAATGAGCTTCGCGCGCGCAGAGGTGGTGGAGCTCCGACATCCTGATGAAGATGCAGCGAAACCATGACACACAGGCTTCTCAAACACACACATCAAATATCATCAGTTCCATTACGCTGAAATATCAGAGCTGTAGAGCTTCAGCACCTGGTGGGTTAGAGTTCAGAACCGCCGAGTTACACACTGAGACAGAGAGAGAGAGAGGACGTTTCTCAGCAGGTCAGACGGAGACAATCTCATGGAGTGATCGAGCCACGTTCAGGGGAACTGCAGGGGTAAGAGGAGGGGTAACTGCAGTGTGTTTCACTATTACAGTGTCTGTACTGTTAAAGGTTTCCAGAGAAACAGGATGTTTCAGTCTTTCAGTGAATATCCGACTAATGAGTTTTATTTGCTTACGCAGCTGCTGAAAGTCCACCATGTGACTCCAGTCTGAAGGCTTCGTCCTGCACTGGGACGGGGACGCGGGGGATGGGGGGGGGGGGGGAGGGGGGGGTTGGGGGACAGATCAGATCAGATGGAAAGTCCAGAGCTAGTGATGAAACACTGCAAAGGTTTAAACGCCTGCTGGTCCCTAAAATAAAGAGCAGAACATGGACACACACCTGATCGGCCTGAGGATCTTCGGCACGTAGCAGTGATCACTCTGAGACACTCCGAGGTCACGAAGAATTAAACCAGAGACGTGTCCAACACTGATCACTGGATTGAGGGAAAAGTGTTGTTACACCTTCACACAGAACGTCTTTACACACACACACGCAGACACTCAGGTTCAGTGCGTGTGGTGAGAGTTTAGTAAGTGAGGATGCAGAACAGAAACCGTGGAGTGAAGTCTAAACAGTGTGGAGAGACACAGAACTGCCCAAACCTCTCACACACACCCACACACACATACACACGTGAGAAATTCCTAAAATCCTGATGACTAAGCACAACTTCAGTGCTGATGCAGGAAACAAACAGCAGCGTAGGAGAACTTTAGGGAGATTATTTGTAAAGTCTCACACACACAGTCACCCCCTGTGCTTTTTATAAAAACAGTGTGTGTGTTTTCCCTTAGGGACTGAAACAAGGTTCACACACGTGTGCACAGGGCACCGACTACACCAGCGTGCGTCTCCTGTAAACACACTCAGCGTGGGCTGTTACACACCTCCGAGGGTGATCAGGCTCAGTCCACAAGGTGGCGCTATAAGCTACTGAGTCAACTACTATAAGCTACTACTCAGTCTATGACCAGAGAAGTAAACAAACATGGCATCCATTTAGGGACGCATCCTGCTGTACTCGCTGCACAGACGGGACGTGAGATAGGACGAGGATTTCATCTCCAGAGTCACAGCCATGTGTTCTGACGAGGAGAGAAACTTCCAGAATTTCTGGATTGACCAGATAAATATGATGATAGAGAATATGCTATAGCGCCACTACTGGCAACACCGAGAATGGAGCTCAGACAGACAGGCAGACAGACGGGCAGACAGACAGACGGGCAGACAGACAAGCAGACAGACGGGCAGACAGATGGGCAGACAGACAGACAGACAGACAGACAGACAGACAGACAGACAGACGAGGGCCACAAGCCGCAAATCATCCATCTGCTTCAGTTTGAAACGTTAAAACCAGGGTTTAACTCACAGGACTACAAATATAGAGTCATTACAGCAATGAAAAAGGAGAAACTAGTAAACGTGTGTGTGTACTGTGTGACATCATGCACGCACACACACACACACACACACACACACACACACAGTTGTATAAATATAGTTATATGACTGAATATTGTATAAAAAGTATTTGGTCATACAGCGCTCAGTTTATATTATCGGTTTCACATCCTCACAATACACACATTAACTAGAGTCTTATTCTAACTCATGACAACACACACACACACACACACACACACACACACACACAGAGTTGTGTGACTGAAATGAGGCGCTGAGTGTTAATGTCCCGCTACAGACATCACACATTAAACATCACACATTAACAGAAAAAGTTAAACTTCACCTACTGTGTTAGAGTTAGAGTTTAATTTCCTGTTACTTCAAGCAAAACTCTGACAACTGCAGCACACACACACACACACACACACACACACACACACACTGGTTGTCACAGCTAAGAAACACACACCAGAAAAGGAAAATTGAACAAACACCAGCTTGTGTAACATGTTTTAGTAACACACTTACTGACCCTGTGAAGTTCTGACATTACCCAGCTCTCCCTCTGGTCTGATGTGAGGGACAAACGTCCCACAGAGTCCCTGCATGCAGAGTTCTGTAGAAATCTCCTCAAAGTTCAGAGATAAACACCAACCGGTGCACGCAGGGCAGAATTGGGTCGATTCCCGCCGATTATAGCCGAACAGAACAGAACAGTAAAATTCTATAAACATCTTAAACTGAGTAATGAAAGACAGGAGAACCTGGAGCACAGGTGTGTGTGAGGCCGAGTGTGAGAGACAGTGAGACACAGTGTACACACACCCTGATAATAACATCCCTAATTAATATCACTACTGTTCACATGGTTGTTGTTATTGTTAATATCAATGTTATATATATATATATATTTTTTTTTTTTGCGTGTGTGTGTGTGTGTGTGTGTGTTTTGTTTGTGGGTACCTAATATGATATTCTTTCATATCTAATATGTTTATAATGTTTATATATGTTTATAAATTCAGATTGATGTTATTTATAATGTAATTAATGTTTTATAATTGCTTTGGCAACAGTGTAATATGTTTGTTAACATTCATGCTAATAAAGCTCTTCTGAACTGGAGAAAAATTACAGTGTGTGTGTGTGTGTGTGTGTGTGTGTGTGTGTGTGTGTGTGTGTGTGTGTGTCAGCCATCCAGCGGAGAGACAATGTGAGTCCTGGTCCAAGATGAGACCAGTTTAAATTAATTAATTACTTTAAATTTGTTTTCTAATCGTTCCTTTTAACTTCCATATGCTAAATGGTTAAAGACACCAGTGTGAGGACACACACACACACATACATACATATACACACACACACACACACACACACACACAAACAAAAACCTCTCAGTTTGTCTAAAAGAATGTGAATCTGAATGACTGAATGAATGACTGATTCTTAGGGATTAGGGGTTAGAGGATAAGAATTAGGGGATTAAAAGTAATATAGTTTCATTCATAGAAAGAGAACAACAGATTCAGTATTTGCTTCGAGGATGCTGATGGAGAAGTACAGAGAAGGTGACAGCGAGCTGCATTGTGTCGTTGTAGATTTGGAGAAAGCGTAGGACGGGTGATGACAGAGGAGCCGTGGTGCTGTAGGAGGAAGTGCGTTGTAGCGAGAGCAGGGAACAGGTGGAGGAAAATCTAGAGGTGGAGGAACGCTCTGGAAAGCAGAGGAATGAAGGTTAGTCATAGCGAGACAGAATACATGTGTGTGAATGAGAGGAACCCGAGAGGAACGGTGAGGCTACAGGGAGCAGAGGTGAAGAAGGTGCAGGACTTTAAGTACTTACTGTAGGGTCAACGGTCCAGAGCAACGGAGAGTGTGGAAAGGAAGTGAAGAGGCGTGTACGGGCAGGGAGGGACAGGTGGAGAAAAGTGCCAGGTGTGTGTGTGATAGAGTATCAGTGAGAATGAAAGGAAAGGTGTTGAGGACAGTGGTGAGACCAGCGAAGCTCTACAGCTTAGAGACAGAGGAACTGAAGAAAAGACAAGAGGCAGAGCTGGAGGGAGCAGAGATGATTTCGAGGTCCTCTTTGGAAGTTGATAAGGATGGATAGGATCAAGAATGAGTCCATCAGAGGGACAACCCATGTCAGATGTCCTGGAGATGAGGTCAGAGAGGCAGATTGAGGTGATTTGGGCGTGTTCAGAGGAGAGACTGTGAGTGTATCTGTAGAAGGATGCTGAGGTTGGAACTGCAAGGCAGGAGGTCTAGAGGAGACCAGAGAGGAGATTTATAGATGCCTCTCTGGTCTTCATGAGGACATGAGGTTAGTTAGTGTGAGAGAAGAGGATGCAGGACAGGACAGGGTTAGATGGAGGCAGATGATTCACTGTGGCGACGCCTGAAAGGGTTAAGAATTAGAGATTACAGGTTAGATATTAAGGGATTAAGGGGTTAAGAATCCTGGATTAGATGTTAGGTATTTAGGGATTAGCGGTCAAAAATTAAGAGCTCTGTATTAAGAGATTAAGGGGTTGTGGGTTAAGGGATTAGGGATTAAGAGATTAGGGGTTAGGGATTAAGGGTTGTGGATTAAGGCATTAGGGGTTGTGAATTAACGGATTAAGGATTAAGAGATTAGGGATTAGGGATTAAGGATTGTGGATTAAGGCATTAGGGGTTGTGAATTAACGGATTAGGGGTTAGGGATTAAGGGTTGTGGATTAAGGCATTAGGGGTTGTGAATTAAGGGATTAGGGATTAAGGGATTAGGGGTTGTGGATTAAGGCATTAGCGGTTGTGAATTAAGGGATTAGGGATTAAGGGATTAAGGGTATGTACCATGAACCCAGTCAAACATTACAGATGTAGGACACAGAGATAATGTAGCTCCTGCACTACTAATGTGTGTGTGTGTGTGTGTGTGTGTGTGTGTGTGTTAATTATGTTTACTATTACTGCTGGTGTTAATAAAAGTAAGTGTATTCAATTCAGTTCAGTTTTATTTGTATGTCGCTTAACAGTGCTGGTCACAGAGCAGCTTCACACAATCATAATAACACGATGGAAGTTTGTATGAAATGTGAATGTGTACGAGTGAGAATGATCAGATCGCTGCATTTGTTTGTTTGTTTACTTGTTAAATTCCTCCCACGCCCCCCCCCCCCAGCCTCCTCCACTTCCTTAATCATGATTCCAGCTTCTACAACTATATTCATAGCGAGAGACAGTTTTTGTTCTTCAATATTAAAACTAAACAAGAGGTTTAAAATATTTTTTTAATCTTAATATTTTTTAACAACTTTAAAACTACATTTGAGTTTACATGTTTAAAATCATTTTTCGAAATGTCAACAAAATAACTTAAAAGTAAAATAAAAGTTCCGTACAGGAATAAAAGTATTACAGTCAGAAGCCCTGACCCTAACCCTAACCCTAACCCTAACCCTGCTGGTCATTGTCCTCTTATGTCCAGAAATTACTGGTGATATTTGTTAGGATGGGTTTTGTTTTTTTCCCCCTAATTCCAGATCAATTTTAGCCTTTTCGAGATTCCAAAAAAGTTCTGCAAAAGTGTGTCTGTTCCGAGACGTTTAAATCAGCTTTCATGTGTTTTAATACACGAGCCAAGCGGACGGATATAGTTTGGTTTCCTTTTAATAGATTAATGAATGTAAACTGCTGCATAGGCTGGATTTACTTCATTTATTTCAAGTTTGATTATATATTGTGATGCCAACTTTAATCGTCTAATTTCCCAGAAGGGCTGATTAACTTCCACATATAAACATTCTGGTTTTAATAATTAATCATTAAATAAAGCTACAGTAACTGTGCAGAACAAAGTGACGGTCACGGGTCGGTTAAACTGCAGTGTGATTCCACACATACAACTTCCTCTACAAGCAACATCGAAACACACACACACACACACACACACACACACACACTTTACAATTATTAATGTGGACTCCAGAAGAGACACAGAACCATGCTCTGCTTGTGTGTGTGTGTGTGTGTGTGTGTGTGTGTGTGTGTGTGCGAGCGAGAGAGATCATAATCAGAGATTATCACTTTCTCTACGAGTTCATCTTAAGCTTTTTTTGGATCTTAGTCTTATTTTCTGTCACAACTTCCTTATCATTCACATCATATTCCTTGTCTTTCAGTAAAAGGAAACACACACACACACACATACACACACACACCACTGCTAACTGGTGTGAGGTGTAGAAATTCTCTCATCTATTTCACATCTGGATTCAAACAACAATAATTATTTGAGCGCGCACACACGCACATGCGCGCGCACACACACGCACATTTCATCTCTCAGCTACAAGTTACATGTTCGTGTTACCCCTCAGATTTACACAAGTCATTTATAGCTCATGAAAGATTCACATAAATCAACAACCAGCAGCTGAAACATGATGAAACAGCACTCGGCACTTAAACACCATTTCAGGGGTGGAGCCAAGACATCAGACACACCGCGGAGTGGGAGGGGCTTCAAAAAGATCCAGCTTGTCAAAAT
>CM059218.1:202500-220000 GCA_030347435.1 Clarias fuscus | reverse complement strand
AACTTGGTGACAAGTTTAGTAGTTGTTTTGGTGTCAGATATGGCTGCGAGCTTGAGAAAATACAAATTCAGTGGCTCATCCAGCACTAGGCCCAGCACATCCTCGGCCCTCAGCCCCGTTAGCGAGCCGAGCTCAAGCCGCGCCGCTACTTCATCTCCCTCAAAATCAGAAAAAATGGACGTCGAAGACCTCAAATCCCAAATTCTCTTATCCCTCAAGAGTGACATTTTAACAGTAATTAAAGAGGAATTGAGGAGTGCACTGACCGAAGAACTGAACTCCATTAAGGGTGAGTTACAGACGCTCAAGGCCGAAATCACCAGTTGCGTCGCGACAACTCGCGCAGAAATGGACCAGATTAAGGCTTCTGTGAGGGACATGGAGGGCGGACTATCTACATGGTCGGATGAAGTGGTTTCAATGTAAACTACAATAACGAGCCTGCAGGCAGAAATGACCGAACTGAAAGCGAGGTATGACGACATGGAAGGGAAAATGCGGCGATGTAATGTTCGAATCCTGGGGGTTCCGGAGGAACCAGGGTCAAGCTCCACCGCGTCGGTCTCTAAACTACTGACCGAAGTTCTGCAGATGGACAAGGACCTCCTTATTGATCATTCGTACAGAAGTTCCGGACCCAAGATGCAAGGAGGGAAACCGCGCACCATTGTCGCCAAGCTACACTACCATCAGGACTGTGTGGCGGTGCTGCGCCGAGCCCGGTCCCGAGGTCCACTTCGCTTTAACGTGGAGCAAATAGCCATATTTCCCGATTACACTCCGAGCGTGGCCAAGGCTCGTGCGGCATTTACTGAAGTTAGAAAACTCTTACGAGGACAGGACGGTGTGCGCTTCGGCATTTTGTATCCTGCGCGACTCCGTATCATCTATAAGGGCGAGGACAAGATGTTCACAGATCCGGATAAAGCCATGCACTATGTTAAGCATAGTGTTATTACTCCTGCAGAAGCCAGACCTTAACTACTGAAGGATGTTCAGATGTCGTATCGTTGGCACATGGACGGTAAACACAGTAGTGACCGGGGAAAGCCATAGTGGTTTATTACAAGTTAGTGTAGTTGTGTTGAAGTTCCCGTTTTAGTTTCAGTACAAAGCTATTTGTAATTAACACTTCATAACCATAATAAGGATGATGTTGACTAGTTAATGTTTAGACCTGTTTATATATTTTATTGTTCCAAGCTTATAAGTTGGTTCAGTGAGAGCCTGATTTTGGCTCAATAGGACCCAGATAAGCACAGTGTGTGGATGTGTTCGTGTGGGTTGGGTTAATCACCCGGTTTTAATGGGTGATGGGGTTCGGGTTCAGGCCAGTCAGCAGTACTTTTTTGAAATCTCTTTTTCTCTCTCTCTTTTCTCCTTTTTAATTGCTCTCTTTTTTTTGTGGCTCTATTTTATTCTTTGTAAATCTGCAGCTTCACTATTGCTAAATGACAAAAATAGGTGTTTCTTCTAGACAGGCTAATGGATGTTTGATCAATTTTGTTAGTTGGAACGTTAAATCTCTTAACCATCCTGTAAAGAGGAAAAAAGTCCTTATTCATTTGCAACATCTCAAAGCTGATATTGCTTTTCTTCAAGAGACCCATTTACAAGGGTAAATTAAGGGAGGGGTGGATCGGACAAGTATATCACTCCAACTTCCGCTCAAAGGCGAGGGGGGCTGCTATTCTGATGAATAAAAACTTACCATTTGTAGCAACTACTGTAGATGCAGATACTGCTGGCCGTTATATTATCGTAGTTGGGCAAGTATACGGGCTTCCACTTATTCTGGCTAATGTTTATGCACCCAACTGGGATGATGAGGGTTTTTTTGCTAACTTTCTGTCTCGGATTCCAAATATGACGACCCACCACCTTATCATAGGAGGTGATATAAATTGCGTTCTTTCCACTGTTTTAGGTCGCAGTTCGCCTAAAAAAACGCCCAAATCCAAATCAGCAAAAGTTTTACAGAGTTTCCTGGAGGCCTATGGATTGACAGATGTTTGGCGTTTCCGTAATCCTACTACAAGAAAATACTCATTTTATTCTCCAGTACATAATACTTTTTCACGCATAGATTATTTTCTTGTAGATAAAAGACTTTGTCCTCTTGTAACAGATTGGGATTATAAAGCCATAGTGATATCAGACCCACTCTCCACCGACTCTGTCAATCCATATACCCACTGCAGGACCTAACTATCGTCCTTGGAGATTTAACTCCTCGCTTCTTTCAGATGAGAAGTTTGTGAGCTTTATGAGTTCAGAGATAGAGTTCTTTTTAAATGTCAACCAAACTCCAGGTATGTCGTCCTCAACAGTTTGGGAATCCTTAAAGGCATATCTAAGGGAGCAGATTATTTCATTTTGTGCAATGCAAAATAAAGAGACCAGGGAAAAATTTACAAAATTAGCAGATAAGATAAAGGAATTGGATTCAATATGCAGTGTGTCACCTACACCAACTATACTCAAACAACGCCTATTATTACAAGCAGAATATAATTTAATTTCGACAAAACAAGCGGAATATCTGGTTTTAAAATCACGCTCCTCATTTTATGAGCACGGGGAAAAAACTGATAGACTGTTGGCCAATCTTTTGCGACAGCGATCGGCTAAACAAGCTATACCCGAAATGAAAAATGATCATGGTGTAAAGTGTACTGATAATTTAACAATCAATAGCTGTTTCCTACACTATTATAAATCACTTTATACTGCTCCTTCATCTGTTGATACCTCGACATTAGAGGGCTTCTTTCAGAATGTATGTATTCCTACAATAAGTGTAGATACAGCATCACAATTAGATGAGTCTATATCCGATACAGAAATAGCCATAGCAATGCGAAGTATGCAGTCTGGTAAATCACCTGGACCAGACGGATATCCTTCAGAATTTTTTAAAACCTTTTCCAATCAGCTCTCTCCTCTGTTGTTCCTCTGGATCATTACCTTCAACTATGCGGCAAGCAGTTATCTCCTTAATCTTAAAGAAAGAAAAGAACCCTCTCGACTGTAGTTCATATCGTCCAATTTCATTGTTGAATACAGATACGAAAATCTTAGCAAAAGTTTTGGCCCGCCGTCTGGAGAAAGTAATGCATTGTGTTATTTCACCTGATCAAACAGGCTTTATAAAGAACAGATACTCTTTTTTTAATATTAGGCGGCTGTTGAATGTTATCTATAACTCATCTCTATCTGACAATTTGGAAACAATTATTTCCCTCGACGCAGAAAAAGCATTTGATCGAGTGATTTGGGATTTTCTTTTTTATACTCTTGGTAAATTTGGTTTCGGCCCTAAATTTATATCATGGATAAAAGTCCTCTACTCATCCCCACTGGCTGCCGTTCGGACAAATAGCAACTTATCCCCTTTGTTTGAGCTTCAGCGTGGGACGAGACAGGGGTGCCCTTTGTCACCTCTTCTCTTTGCTGTGGCTATTGAACCATTGGCTATCGCATTAAGGGAAAATGCCAATATTAAAGGTATCTCCCGTGGGGGGGTGGAACACAAAGTTTCCCTGTATGCTGATGACATGCTGCTTTTCATATCCGATCCTCATCACAGCCGACCAAAACTTGTGGATTTACTGAAAGACTTTGGTGAAATATCTGGCTATAAGGTTAATCTACAAAAAAGTGAAATGATGCCAATTAAAAACGATGTAGCCCAGTTTCCTGATTCGATCCCCTTTAAGATTAGTCCCAGAAAAATCTAATATCTAGGGATTTGGATAACACACAACCATGCAGATCTGTATAAGGCCAATTATCAGCTTCTACTTTCCAAAACAAAATTAGATCTCGAAAGATGGGACCTGCTACCTCTCTCTTTGGGCGGAAGAATAAACACAGTTAAAATGAATCTGTTTCCAAAATTCCTTTACCTATTTCAGTGTCTTCCAATCTTTTTAACAAAATCTTTTTTCAATAACTTAAGTAGTCAGATTTCTACTTTTATTTGGAATAAAAAACAACCACGTATTAAACAAAGTATCCTCCAGAGGCCCCGTGAATTAGGAGGAATGGCACTTCCAAACTTTCTTTATTATTATTGGGCTGCTAATGTGAGGGCCATGTTATTCTGGGCGCAGTGTGCCGTCAACCCTCCCGTCTGGGTAGCTATAGAGGAAGCATCCATGGGATCAATATCTCTCTCATCATTATTATGTGCTAAATTGCCACAAAAACAACCCACATCTTCTTTTACCTCAAACCCACTGGTTATACACTCAGTTAAAATTTGGAATCAGTTTCGGCGTCATTTTAAGCTCACGGCTCTATCTCTGATAGCACCACTGAATGGGCACTGCATGTTTGCTCCTTCTCATACAGATGATGCTTTTGGGGTTTGGTTTGAGTGTGGTGTTGTGTCATTATACGATCTTTACACTGATAATATCTTTGGCTCATTTGAACAACTTATACAAAAGTTTAACATTCACAGGACACATTTTTTTAGATATCTACAGCTGAGGAATTTCATTTCCTGTAATTCTGAGTCTTTCCCTTTGTCTCCTTCTCCATCCCTTTTAGATTCTGTTTTTAGCTGTAAACCAGATGCCAAACAGATGAGCAGTGCTGTATACAAATTATTAAACACAAGTAACTCAGCCACATTAGATCTACTTAAAGACAAATGGGAAAATGATTTACAAGAACAAATCTCAGATAAACTGTGGCAAAAGATAATACATAGAATTTACTCATCATCAGTCTGCCTCAAACACAGAGTTATTCAGTTTTAAATTGTTCACCGGCTTCACTGGTCCAAGGTTAAACTGGCAAAGATTAGAGAGGATTTTGATCCCACATGCGACCGATGTAAGCAGGAACCTGCTACACTACTGCATATGTTCTGGACACGCCCAAAGCTAAACAATTTTTGGAGTTTTATTTTTGATACCTTGTCAGAAATATGCCAGATACCATTAGAACCCTCCCCATTTATTGCACTTTTTGGTGTTGACCCAAGTGGTGCTCGTCTGAATGACGCCGAGGCCAATATGATCGCCTTTAGCTCCCTTCTCGCTAGGAGACTGATCCTGGCTAAGTGGAAGGAGTCGTCACCACCAGGGGGCGCTCATTGGATTAAAGAGGTCTTGTACTTTCTTCACCTAGAAAAGATTCGCTATTCTATAAGGGGATCGACTCAGGAATTTTATGATGTCTGGCAACCATTTATAAGCCATTTTGAACATATAGATGCAGAGCAACTGGATCTGTAATAAAAGATTTCTTTTTTAATCTCTGTTTCTAATACTTCCTTCATTACATTTTCTGTGCGTAATTTATTTAATTTTCTTTCTTTTTCTTCCTTTTTTCTTTCTGCTGACTGGCTGTTTGTTTTTTTTGTTTGTTTTGTTTGTTTTGTTCTTTTTTTTCTCTTCTTTTTTTTCTCTCTTTAGTTTAGATTTTTGTTGTTGTTTGATTGTTATTGTTTTTATTGTGGGGTGGGGGGAGGGGGATGGGTAGAAAGAAAAAATAGTGTACAAAATATGTATGTATATGTAACTTGTTTATATTTCCAATAAAAAAGACTTTGATCAAAAAAAAAAAAAAAAAACAGAAATAAATACAACTAAAGAAAATGAAGATAGAACTCCGGAACAACCTGACAGTAAGAAAAACAATGAAAAAATGCTTCAAGAGAAGCCCAGAAGTGCCACAGAAGAAGCGAGCATGGACGGTGAACCTGATCTGGAACTAACAGACATAGATATAGATATAGATGGACGATGAGGATGATGAAGACAATGAGTCTGGAGAAGAAAAAAAATGCCACTGCAAAGAAGAGAAAGAAGAACAGCATAACCACTGAAATGTACACGTTAGAAGAAATCAATAACTTTCTTGATACAACATATCGAGACTCTATAGAAGTATCTGACTACTTCTCAGATACAGACAAATTTCTGGTCTCGATTGAAAAAGTACAAAAAACTACCACTCTAACACAACTAAGCAAAAAAAAGAGGTTCCGCCTGGCGAAAATGGCAACAAAGTTACGAAAAGAGAAAAAAGAAAGACTCTTAGAAAAAAACTCAAAAAATGAATAGTCACATCACATGGGTGTGTTCTCTCTGTTTACAGCTGTCCTCACATGCTTTTCCTTCCTTTTACCTCTCTTTTACATGGATAGGCTAAGAGTAGGTACTTTAAACATTAATGGGGGCAGGGATAGAAAAAGACAGGCCGTAGTTATACAATTAATTAAACAGAAAAATATAGATGTTGCCTTCTTACAAGAAACACATAGTGATAAAGAAAACATTATAGAATGGGGGATGAGGTGGGAAGACCAGCTCTACTTTAGTCACGGGACAAACTTCAGTGCCGGGGTAGCAATATTAATTTCAAAAAGATTAAAAGCAAATGTTATTAAAAGTATGGAGGTAGAGCAGGGCCGTGTTCTGCTGGTACAAGCTGAAATAAAAGGAAAATCTTTTTTATGTGTTAATGTTTATGCCCCAAATAAAGGAAGTGAGAGAATGAAAACATTTGATAAAATAAGAGACGTAATTACACAACATGGTAGTAACCACATTGTAGTCATCGGTGGAGACTGGAACTGCACCTTAGACTTCACAGCAGATAGAAACACAGTAGAACCACACCTTCAATCTTCTGAGGTTCTAAACAATATAATTAAAACATGCGGACTCATAGATCCCTGGAGAGAAAAGAACCAGGGAATAAAACAATACACATGGATAAAAACAACTGACACAAGAATAAGTGCTGCGAGACTGGATAGATTCTATATCACAAAACCAGACAGAAACAAAATCTTGAAGAGTTTGCACCAGTCCTCTACCTGCCGATACAGGAGGGAGGCCAAGGCCTAATTGACCTACCAAGCCGGATAAAAACTTTCCGTCTTCAGACTGCACAAAGGCTGCTTTACGAAAATGAGACAACATGGACTCACACAGCATGTCTTCTACTTCACAAAGTCGAGGATTTAAAATACGACAGACATTTGTTCGTAATGGACTTAAACGAGGTCAATACATCCAAAACAACAAAGTTTTATCGGACAGTTTTAAAGGCGTGGTCTTCACTCCTGAGAATCAGCAGAACGGGGGACCAGCCATGCCTCTGTGTAAACCAAGAGCCCCTTTTTAGTAACCCACTGATTCCAACCAAAACCTTGACATCAAGGAATCTACGACAACAGTTTCAAAAAGCTGGAATTACGAAGCTTGGGGACTTAAGGACTGGTAAAACTTGGAAAACTACAACTACGCTTGTGGAGGAGACAAAAATCCAGTCCCATCGAATGCTGCAGGGAATATTGAGAGAGGTGATTCTAGCGCTGCCTCCAGAGTTTAAGGAGGCTTTAGAACGGGACTCTGGAGGGGACTGGCAACCTTTCCCCCCTCTCTCCATCCGTGCAGCAGCAGAGCAACCAGAAGCTGACGGAGGAATACTATCCTTCAGGACACCTCAACTGATGGACTTTGAAAACGCCACCAAGAGTGCCCTGTACACAGTCAGTGTGAAGGTGTCCCATCAGAACTCTCTGGCCGGGGTGAAGGAGTCGAGGTGGTCGGATCTGCTGGCACCGGGCTCTTCCCCACGAGGTAGCTGGAGGTCCCTGTACAAACCCCCTGTAGAGAAGCGCACAGCTGATCTGCAGTGGAGGATCGTGCACGGGGCCGTGGCCACAAACAGACACATAGCACATATCGACTCCACCGTAGCCACAACATGTCCCTTCTGTGGGAGGGAGGAAACCTTATACATTTTTGGCCCAAAATACTCGGCTGCAAACAAGGAAAAGATTTGCATAACCAATTTTTTAATTGGCAAAGCAAAACTTGCCACGTGGCTTACAAGAAAAAACAAAATAAAAAACGATGGCACTTTGAACCCAGAGCTCATGCTTAAAACTCTCATAAAAACCAGACTGAAAATTGAATTTGCATACGCAACAATGATAAATAAGCTGCAGGACTTCCACAAAGTTTGGGGACAGGGGGAAATTTTATGCAGTGTCGAAAATGATTTGCTAATTTTAACCTTTTAATATAGATACATGTACAGTATATAGAATTGTTTATATTATTTATCTATTAACTAACTCTTATATTATGGATGGTGTTATGGTGTATAATGAATTTATGTACCTCATTCTACTATCGGCCTACATATACTCTAAGTTATTAGTGCTTCCCATCTGACTATGATAAAATCAAACCAAAATAGATTTTATTTTGTGATTACATACTTATTGACGTTTTTGTACATTATATCCTTTCTTAAAAAAAAAAACGTGAAAATGAAAAAATTGTTTTCTAAAAATCAATCGTTTATTATTATGTGTATATTTTATTTTATTTATTTATTCCTATTTTATTTATTAACTCCTTTGTGTAAAATAAGATAGACATGCCATGAATGTTTTCAAAATTAAAGGCACCTAAAAGTCAAAGTCTGTCTCTCTCTGTCTGTCTCTCTGTCTCTGTCTC
Source organism: Clarias fuscus (assembly GCA_030347435.1). Classification (NCBI taxonomy): domain Eukaryota; kingdom Metazoa; phylum Chordata; class Actinopteri; order Siluriformes; family Clariidae; genus Clarias; species Clarias fuscus. The sequence continues at coordinate 211,505 of CM059218.1, read as the reverse complement.
TCTCTGTCTGTCTGTCTCTCTCTTTGTCTGTCTCTCTCTGTCTCCGTCTGTCTTTCTGTCTGTCTCTCTCTCTCTCTCTCTCTCTCTCTCTCTCTCTCTCTGTCTTTCAGTATCTCTCTGTCTGTCTCTCTCTCTGTCTGTCTCTCTCTATCTCTGTCTGTCTCTGTCTCTCTGCCTGTCTGTCTGTCTCTCTTTGTCTCTCTCTCTCTGTCTGTCTGTCTCTCTCTGTCTGTCTGTCTATGTATCTCTTTGTCTCTCTCTCTCTGTCTGTCTCTGTCTCTGTCTGTCTCTCTCTCTCTGTCTGTCTCCCCCTCTGTCTGTCTGTCTGTCTGTCTCTCTCTCTGTCTGTCTCTCTGTCTCTGTCTCTCTGTCTGTCTCTCTCTCTCTCTGTCTCTGTCTCTCTCTCTGTCTCTCTGTCTGTCTCTCTCTCTCTCTGTCTCTGTCTCTCTCTCTGTCTCTCTCTGTCTCCCTCTGTCTCTGTCTGTCTCTGTCTCTGTCTCTCTCTCTGTCTCCCTCTGTCTCTCTCTCTGCGCATGCGCGGTGCGGCAGGGACGCGAGTGTGGCGTGTAGAGCGCGTGAGAGCGATTGGCGTTTTGCCAATTTTCTTTTTGCTATTTTTCTCGCCATTTATAACATCTTTTGGCTATATCTATCTTTTTTTGTGTGAGTGCCTGTGTGTGTGCGTGTGTGTGCGTGAGTGTGTGTGTGTGTGTGCGTGTGTGTTGCTGGAGCATGGCGGCTCAGAACACACAGCGGTATGAAAGTTTAACTCACCGGCACGGTGTGCGCGTGGTGTGCGCGTGGCGAGTTTAGTGGAGTGTGTGTTAGCGGTTGGTGATGTGGTGGGACATGAGAACATCGTCTCTGCTTCCCGCATGAACAGCGCTGTGGTTACGTTTGTAAATAGTGTAGATAAAGTGGCTAAACTTGTACAGAATGGTATCAGTGTTAATAACGAGCACATCCTGGTTTCTCCCCTGAGCTCCCCAGCCAAGAAAATAGTTCTGTCCAACGTCCCTCCCTTCATACCCGACAGTGTCATCGCTGCAGAACTGTCCAGATATGGAAGACTGGTCTCCCCTATAAAGAAAATCCCCCTGGGCTGTAAATCCCCTCTGATTAAACACCTGGTGTCTTTTAGGAGAGTTGTTTGTTGTTTTTATGATCTTTAAAGAGGGTGTAGAAGAGCTAAATGCTGTTTTTAAATTCAGAATTGAAAACTTTGATTACAGCATATTCGCCTCCTCAGACACTGACATCAAATGTTTTAAATGTGGTGCAATGGGACATCTGGTCCGTGCTTGTCCCGAAAGACAGAGCGATCCTAGTGCTTCTGAGCGACCGGGTCACGACGCGACCGTGCCGGGCGAGGCCGCTCCCCCTGCGACTACAGCTCGGCCGTCTGCCGAGGGACCCGGCAATGCTGCCGACCCAGAGCCTATAGAGACCGAACCCCAAGCCCAGCCTGCAGTCCAAGAGTCTACTGGAGTTACATCGACACCAGAAACAACATGGTTGGCCAAACCGAACCGAGGGGAGCCCAACGTGACCCAGCCGGCGCCGGAGAGGCCGACCACAGCCGATAAGGTCACAGAGGGTTTGGGTGCAGCGCTGGAGCTACCTGTGCTCTCGGCGATGGGTACAAGGGCGAAGAGCTGCCAACTGGAAGCATCAGCCTCCGCACTGTCACAAGGGGACGAGGCGGACATAGAGATGGAAGAAGAGCCCTCCTTCAAGGCACCAAAAAGGAAAAAAGATCGTAAAGGAGGAGGAAAAAACTCCCCAAAAAAGACCCCGAACCGGAGTCAGACAGTGACGGGTACATCTCAGACTCTGTGCTGCTTCTCACCGCGGAGGAAGAAAGAATGCCAGTCGTACAGAAGTAAGTTTGTATGCAATGTGTATGAATCAAAATGATCAGATCGTCCCTGATGAGGAAGCCGAGGGCGACGGTGGCAAGGAAAAACTCCCTGAGATGGTAATAGGAAGAAACCTTGAGAGGAACCAGACTCAACAGGGAACCCATCCTCATCTGGGTGATAACGGATAGCAGGGATTGATCAGCATAATAATGTGTACTGGAAGTTCAGTGTAACAGGAGATGTGTTTAAAATTAAAATTAAAAGGAGTCCAGTTTGTTCCCGGAGGCTCAGGTAGACTGTAGGAGATTCCAGTCCTGAGCTATCGAACAACTGAAGTCACAGGTCCCCAGAGCATCACTCGATGACAGGACAGTCTTCATGGAAACCATCCCCAGCCACCATACGAATCCAGGCAGACCACACGGGGCATCCATGCGACGAGATCTCCAACCAGAAGCAGGACTCCAGGACGGGTTAGACGGCTCCAGAGGGCAGAGGGGTCTGGATCACTGGCAACTCAGGAGCGACATGTATAGCTCGACAGAGAGACAGAGAGAGGGAAAGAGGAGAGAGAGAGAGAGAGAGAGAGCAGAAGAGGAGAGAACAGAAAATAAGGAGAGATGGCAGTTAGGTCTGGTCACAGTCAACATGTATAAGGTGAATGTATATTTAGTGCAAAGTGCAAGCAGGGACTCCGGCAGGACTAACTATAACAGCATAACTAAAAGGGAGAGCCAGAAGGAAACACAGACATGAGGGGGAACTGAGATGTAAAGCAACCAATCACCTCACCGTCAACAAACCTGAGTGATCAATGAGAGTGGGGAGGACAGCATCTAAACATACCAGTTCACCAGAATACTCTACGTCCATGAGTCCCCCAGATCTGCTCCTTTACCTAAGGTTCATCTATTTACAAAAATGCTGCGCTAAATAAATAGGTTTTTAGCCTAGACTTAAACATGACTTTAAATGTCAAAAGTAGTATCTTAAAATCGATGTGAAATTTCACAGGGGGCCAATGCAGTGTAGATAAGATAGGGGTGATGTGCTCGTATCTTCTGGTTTTAGTGAGGACTCTCGCTGCTGCATTCTGTACTAACTGAAGCTTGTTTATACACCTAGTTGAACAACCAGACAGTAAGGCGTTACAATAGTCCAACCTAGAGGTGATAAAGGCATGAACTAGTTTTTCTGCATCATTTAGTGACAATATGTTTCTTATCTTGGCAATATTTCTAAGGTGAAAGAAAGCTATCCTGGTGATATTATCTACATGAGCTTCAAACGAAAGGCTGGAATCTATAATCACACCGAGGTCTTTTACTGTTGCATTTGATGGAACAGAAAGGCCATCTAAAGTTACAGTGTGATCAGAAAGCTTAGTTCTAGCTACTTGTGGTCCTATGACCAGAACTTCTGTCTTATCAGGATTAAACAGAAGAAAATTAATTAACATCCAATCTCTTATGTCCTGCACACACTGCTCAATTTTAGCAAACTGGTTTTTCTCATCTGGTTTTGCTGAGACATATAATTGTGTGTCATCAGCATAACAATGAAAACTAATACCATGTTTACGAATTATGTTGCCCAGAGGAAGCATGTAAAGAGAGAAAAGCAGTGGGCCTAAAACTGAGCCCTGTGGAACACCAAACTCCACCTGAGAACATGAGGAATGGTCACCATCTAAATCTACAAACTGATAACGATCAGTCAAATAGGATCTGAGCCACAAGAGGGCAGTTCCCTTAATTCCTACTACCTTTTCTAATCTGTGAAGGAGAATACTATGATCAATGGTGTCAAAAGCTGCACTGAGGTCCAGTAACACAAGTATAGTGACGCAACCCTGATCAGAGGCCCATAGGAGGTCGTTTACTACTTTAACAAGTGCTGTCTCTGTGCTGTGATGAGGCCTAAATCCTGACTGATACAGTTCATTTATGCTATTTCTGTGTAGATGTGAACATAGCTGCTGTGATACTACCTTTTCCAGAATCTTGGAGATAAAGGGAAGGTTTGATATCGGCCAGTAATTAGAAAGCAGACAGGGGTCAAGGTCAGGTTTCTTGATTAGCGGTTTAATAACGGCTAATTTAAAGGATTTGGGGACATACCCACTACTGAGTGAACAGTTAATTACTTTCAACAGGGGTTCTATTATTGCTGGTACTATCTGTTTGAGAAAATGTGTCGGTACAGGATCTAATATACAGGTTGACGATTTTGAAGAAGAGATGAGTGAAATTAGTTCCCTCGCTTCAAGGGGAGTAAAGTGTTCTAAGTTCTGATGTGATGTGGTTAGTTTATCATCTGAATTATTGAAATTGTCTGGTTTCAAAGCCTGAATTTTTTTGCCTATAAGGACTATAATGTCAAAAATGTCTTATTTATTTATTTATTTATTTATCTATTTTAAATCAATTATTTATAAACTCAATCCTTTTTCCAGCTTATAAAACAAAACTTGTAAAATAAAGGATTGTAAAAAGTAAAAAAAAAGTCTCTCTCTCTCTGTTGTCTGATTAAACTGTGTGTGTATGTGTGCGTGTGTGTGTGTGTGTGTGTGTGTGTGTGTGTGTGTGTGTGTGTTCAGGGACTTAAAAAGAAGGAGGGGGATGGAGGCAAAACTTCCGCAGTAGCCCGGGTCACGTGACCCCTCTGGCCCAAGACAGAGACAGCTTTGTTGTTGTTGTTCCTCACATCAGAAACTGTAAACCAGAGAACCAGCTGATCTCCTGCAGCATCAACACACACATGTATACACACACACATACACACACACTCATTCAGACACACAGGTGATCATACACACCCACACTCAGTTATAATAATGACTAACAAGTTATAATAAAGAGATTTATGTCCGTGTGGTTGTGAGGGGATTCCCCGGTTCAGAGCTTCGTTCCTTCGTTCCTCTCGTCTCTCTACAGTAGGAATGTTTCTCATCACTTGAACCCACAGCGCTGTGTGCACCCTGCAGAGAGTTTACAGTTTTTTACAATTGTTTAAGCGCGCACGCACACACACACACACACACACACACACACACACACACACACACACACACACACACACACACAGCAGAACACCTCAGTTCTTTTGCAAAATGAAACACTTTGTTCAAAACTTTACATTCATTTAACAAAACCCAACTCTGAGCCCACGGGGAACACACGCGGAGTTTTAAAAGAAAAACCACGACACCAGTACCGTACTTTAAAACTATTTCTCTCACCACGTTGTAAAGCCGTTCAATCCAAAGATTCAGAATACAATACAGTACAAACAAAAACACATGGAGACAAAACGGAAGCACAAACATAGAGTTTAAATAAAGAAGAAAAAGCATCCTAAGCCTTCTGTCCGCTCAGCTGGATCTGGCCGTAGCTCTTCATCCTCATCACCACGTCGTCTCTCACAGCACGGCGCCGGACTCTTCAGTGGGGCTGCGGGAGGGAGACGACGGTGGAGGTGCCGGAGTGAAACTTCTGGATCATCATGAAAGCAGTTTTAGAGAAGAGCAGATCGGTGGAACGATACCCTGTCCCAGACCACAGCGGATCTCATCGGCTTGGCGTCCACTCGTTGTTGTGCTGCGACCACGTTGTGACGTCTGTGTGTCGTGCTGTAAGGACCTCGCTGGCACGGCGTGTACCATCCCATCCTGTGTGAGCGCAGCACATTGTGACGTCGCCTCCACGTCGGCCTGGACGTCCCAGCTCGCTCCGCGGCCGATGATGTCTCTCCCTCGTCTTCTCACTGTAGTCGGGTTGAACCCAGCCTCATCTACGGAAATAAATTCATGTGAGATCAGATCACCATCGAGGAGCAGAAAAGAAAGAAACAATAGAGAACATATGAAACGGTTTGTGCGTGCAGTGGACGATACTGAAGGGGACATTACTCAGCTCCACATATTCGTGCTGTAGGTCTTTTACTCTTTCGACTATCTGTCGTCTGGATGTGATGCTTTTTAAGGACTCATGCTGGTGTTGTTAGAGAGACCTGGTGGACGTTACTGAAAACGGTCTGCTCATTCAGGATGTTTGTCTGAGTTTCTCTAAGACATATCGCACTATTGGACAAAACCATGTTTATAACAGCTCTGTCCTGTTCCCCTGTGAATATGGAGCCCCGTCCTCCTCTGTGTTCCCGACCCTCAGTATGTTCATCAATCCAAATACTGTTACAGTAAAGGTTACAACACCCTACAGTAAAGGACCACAGTGCTGCTACCACGGAGAGCTGACGGAGGTCATGTGACAGGCGATGTTGTACTGTACGGTTGTGACAGTCGCTTGCGCTCATGTCGAAATGTCCGGATTGCTGAAGCACCAGGACACCCGCTGAGACCGGACTCCCCGCCCCGCCCCTCTCAGTGTCACCCCGGGGTCACCCCGGGGTCACAACAGGGTCGACCAAGGAATCATATCTGATAAATTTGGTCCCCGCCTTCTTTGTCCTCTCCCTGTTCCTCTCTCCACCCCCTCCCTCCATGGACCGCCCCTCTCGTCCTAACTCTTACTGCGACATTGCGGGAAGACTCACCTGTCTCCTCCTTAAATGGCACAGAAGTGACATTCTGTTAGATTTCTGTGTCTAATGTGGAGACGTGTGTGTAGTGTTTTGCAAAAATTGTGACTCTGAGAATGTGTTTATAGTCGTGCAGTTCTGGGTGGAGGTTTTGAGTGGGCGGATCCTCCTTGAGTTCATGTGTTTTAGTAACTTATTTTCAGCTTAAGTGTGTAAGCAATCATAAAAAACTATAACCCCACCCACCCCAGGGCGTGTCCTTTTCATGCACAAGTTCCACTTGGAGCCATTTCACTGTTAGAGCCAACAAGCTTTAAGTGTCTTTATTCAGTTAAGTCAGCAGTTTTAAATGTTTTTCATTTTATTAATAAATTTTCACTAGACGGCCACTAGAGGGAGACAAAGAACAGTGCATCATCCTACAGCTCCATCCATCTGTATCAATAACTGAGGTTCTGTTTGTACACTGAGTCAGAACTCACACTTTCAGTGATACCTTTACATTTCATACATTAGAGGACCAGAAGTCTGTCTCAACAAAATTCAGTCTGTCTGTCTCTCTCTCTCGCTCTCTCTCTCTCCAGACAGACTGTGTCTCAGCATCACACAAAACTGTCTGTACAGAATTTACTGAATCTCCTGCAGCACTCAGATCTCTGGCTGAAGTTTAATCTGCACCATCAGTGAATCTACATGTGGAGTAAAAGTGATGTTATGAACAGTTATGTGTGGGATTTAATAATCTACTGTAAAATAATCTACTAATGCGCTTCTGTCTCAATGTAAACAAACACCTGCAGCAATAGATATTAATGAGAAAAGATAAAGTGAATATTTTGACTGGGATTAGTTCATATTCTCACTTTGGCTGAAATAACAGCGCTGAAGTGGTATAAGTGAATTTTAACACGCCGGAGTCGTTTTAAGACGAAACTTCATCTTTATCTGATCGACTTTTTCCATTTCTCATCTGTGATTCTCTCTCCGATTACCGAACAGCGAGTGTATTTGTCTGAGCACCAAAGAAGTACAACTTAGTGTAAACAAGGCGTCAGATACTCGACCTTACAGAATGTGATTTCTGTGTATTAATAAGTGAGACAGAGAGTTCTGCTGTACAGAGAGACACACACAGACATGGACGTGGACTTCAACCTCTAATAATAATAATAATAATAATAATAATAATAATAATGATATCACTCATTACATTAACTTTTTAACTCTTTCTACAAACTCTTTAACCATCAGTGACGCGTACTAACACGAGTTATCTCTGACTGTGTGTGTTTTTATTTATTTGTTAAGCAGCTCACTCTGTCTCTGAGCCACAGGGCTTTGCGTGGCGTACAAATATGAGTTTTCACCATGAGTCCTGTGTCCAGGGCCGACCGTAGAGCCGCCTGAGGGAGGACGCTCGCGCACGAATCTGTGTCAGAACACAGACATGAATAAAGAACAACCGTCCAGGAACAGTCTGGTGATGAACGATGTTTAGTCCAGCGTGATGAAGCTCATCACCATGAGGCAAAAGTCATAACTAAGTGTCTCAGGGAACAAAAGATGGACATTCGGTGTCCATGTCCAGGAAACTCCTCAGACCTCAATCCCACTGAGAACTCGTGGTCGATCCTTAAGAGGCAGGAGGACAAACTCGAACTCCACGCAGTGATTGTGTAAGAATGGGCCGTGCCATCAGACTGGGCGTGGCCCAGGAGGTGATTGACAGCATGTCAGGGTGACGTGCAGAGGATCGACACTGTAAACACCGAGTCTCTACATAAACATGATGTAATCATCAATAAAAGCCTTTAACACTTATGAAACACTTGTAATTATACTTCAGGAGACCAGAGGAACATCTGACACAAGGACTGATCTGTGTCCTTCTCAGTTCTTCTGGTTTGCGAACGCTTCTCTGCTCAAACACACCTTTACATCATCAAGTAAAGACATCCATCTCCACGAGAAACCTTTACAGCAAGTTATACTCTCTCAATCCAAAATCTGAGAACGATGATGCAGCCAGTGTATCTCCATCAGAAGAGCAGCTCCAGAGCCTGCTGGATCGCGTCCCTGCATGACTTCAGCCGAAGTGCCAATTTACAGGGAACTCCAGTAGCTTCAGGATCATCATGATGAACTTTTAACATTACTGTTGTACACCACATCTCATGGACCTCTGGATTCAACAGAACACCTTCATCCACACACACGTCATGCAGCATCCTCAGGACTACGGGGAGGAACGACGAGAAGCTGGACAGGGACATCTCCACAGGCTTGATCACGACCACAGGATGGGTCATGGGCAGCGACCGAAGACAGAAACACTGCTATGAGCGTGTGGAGGACATGAGAGGAACGGAGGCGTGGAGGTGTGGGGGCGCGAGGGCGCGGTCCACCTGCTGGGTTTTAAACCTCGAATGGAATTGCTCAGACGCAGCTCCCAGCATGCAGCAGCCCCACAGCACGATCACTCTGTGGAGCGTCACACACACACACACACACACACACACCTCACAGTAGCACTCATACTGTATTCCACATCACAGTGCAGTTTCACACACTACAGGACAGCAGTGTAAACGTTTACCATCACAC
>CM059218.1:172500-200000 GCA_030347435.1 Clarias fuscus | reverse complement strand
CGGCTGAATGAGGAGATAAAAGTTAAATTCTCTTTCATGATTCATGCGTCACCACACTGAATCCAAAATCAGTTATAAAATCTTGGCACTGAGAGAATAACAAGCCGAATCGAATCAGTACCCGGGTGTGGTGATGATATCGACCCGGGTGGCCCCTGGTGATTCCCAGCACCGACTCACGGCCCCGACAGACAGACGTGATCAGTTACACACGTGTAGTGAAGAATAAACACTGAACTACACACATCAGAGGGGCGGGCCTTACCAAGCAATCACATGCTCGCCGCTGATTGGCTACAGCAAGCGTCAGTCTGAGAGATCGTGAGAACACAGACAGGAAATCAAGTACAAACTGGTGTGTTTATTAATATCTGTTTTTATCCATCACTCATGTCAAGTTATTTTAGATTAAAATTCAACTTTACAAAAAGATGAGAACAAAAGAGAGAAAAGATTCCTCCTGATGACATCACCACCATCTTGTGCTGCAACCAGTGTGCGCGCGCACACACACACACACAAACACACACACACACACACACACACACACACACACACACACACACACACACACAGTCTCTCTCTGACCCATATTGAAAATTAAAAAGTGGGCTGCAGAGAGATTGAATCTCAGTTTTAATGATTGATGGAGAGCAGAAGCAGGTCAGTGTAATATTTCTGTTCCTCACACGGCCTCGGGCGGAGAGAGAGAGAGAGAGAGAGAGAGAGAGAAGACGAATAAAAAAAATCAAAAGAAAAAAAAAGAAGAAAATGTAGCGATGTGTAAAATAAAGGCAGATGTACATGCTGTAAAAGCTGACCCACAAAAAGAGCTTCTAATCCAGACATCCTCTCTCACACACACACACACACACACACACACACACACACACACACACACCAAACCCCTGAATGTGGACAGCAGCAATAGACTTCTCCGTCCTACATGTCCACTACCAGTCCTGATCCCAGTCCCTCCCGTGTGTTCACAAATACTTCTGGCCTCGTGGTGTTCGGCTGCCGCACGGCCGGACGGGTCTCTCCCCGTGTTTATGAGTTCATGGTGAGGTGCATCCGAATGTTCTGGTTCTGTAAACTGGTTCCCAGAGAACAGCAGGACAGCGTGTCAGTCTGCGTGGATCCTGTGAGCTCTGAGCCACGTGAGCTGCAGTGACTGTGAGCTGCTGCACTTCTCCCTCACGCTTCAAGTATATATATATATATATATATATACACACACACACACACACACACACACACACACACACACACACACACACAAACACGCAGGGAATTTCCTGCTGCCAGAAAAGAGCTGGAACACATCACCGTCCCTCACGTTCCCCTGTAGGCTCCATCACACGTCTCCGTCATTACTGTCCTGAATGTTCTACGTGTACTCCATCCTGTCCCCCAAGTCCCGCATATCCTCGGTCTCTTATAATTACAGAACTACACTCGTCGACGACGCCCCCCCCCACGACCCTGTGACCCCGACCGACCCCTGCACGCTCCCACACCTTCTCCAGCAGAGTGTTTACAGTTTAATGAAGAAAAGTCAGTTTCTTTCCCACACACTGTCACAGAGTGTGAAGATAAACTGAGTGGGATTTCAGAGCAACTACACAAAACCCTGAGTGGGAGGAGAGAGAGAGAGAGAGAGAGTCAGTGACAGTGAGTGGGCTGAGGGGAAGCCTAGCATCATTATGGAGCATGTGTGTGTGTGTGTGTGTTATATAAATAACACACACACACATACATATATATATATACACACACACACACACACACACACACACACACACACACACACACACACACACACACACACACACACACACACAGACGCACACGCACACACCTGCTTAAAGCTCTTAGACAGCAGCATTCACACGCTGTAACAGCAATGCCTCCAGGTCAGCACAGTGCAGGAGGTGTGTGTGTGTGTGTGTGTGTGTGTGTGTGTGTGTGTGTGTGTGTGTGTGTAAATAATGAACGTTGACTCAGAATTTGAATGTGAACTGTATTAACATATTTATATTTACACTTTAATATGCTCTCACATCCAGACTGTCTAACAGTTTTTACCCACAAGCCATCGGTCTCCTCAACACAAAGGGACTGGATTGACACACACACACACACACACACACAAAATTCACTCAGACGAACTAAATAACATCAGGGCTGACCTGATAAACACACACATGCACACTCACACTGTTCATCCCCACCTACCTGAACGGCTCTTTGCACAAAATATTGAATTTTTTCTCAGTTGTTTACTGCTGCTCTTCCCACTACAACCTCAACTCATACCTCATCATGTCGCTCTTTGTTTGCATGTGCACTTTGTTGTCTGTAGTCTATTGTGTATTTCTTGTATAGAAATTGATATTTTTTTAGGTTAACTTAATAATGTAAATGTGTCATATCAGAGTCAGTCAGTGAATCAGATCTCTCAGTCAGCGAGCTGGTTCTGGTAAAGTGTGCTGTTCATTTATGTCGTTGTGTGTATGTAACACCTCGGTCCTGGAGGAACGTTGTTTTGTTTCACTGTGTACTGAACTGTATATGGTGGGAATGACAATAAAAGTCCACTTGACTATTCTAATACACAATCGTTTCTGTAGCAACAAGAACCTGTGCAACACACACACACACACACACACTCCCAGGACTCTTGTGTGTGTGTGTGTGTGTGTGTGTGTGTGTGCGCGCTTTCCCAGTAAGCCACATCACATCAGGACTGATGATGAGTTTACTCCACAGGGGGCGCTCCACATGAAGAGCAGTTTTGGGAGTCAGACAGTAGGAGGGTGTGTCTCTGGGAAATCCCAGGCGGGGCAATGCCACAGGTTCTGCTCACACTGGGCTCTGGGTCAGCACCAGGAACCGGGATGAGGTATCAACAAGTACTCGCATGGAGGTACCGGTCCTTGTTCTGATTACTGCAGGTGCGCGCTGACGTCACACTTTTAAACAGATAAACAGATAAAAAGCATGACGTGTCTTTTTTAATAGCACGTAACCTGCAGAGACGTCAGAGAAATAAAAAGTGCAGCCTTTGGTTCTGGCCTCGGGCGGAGAGAGAGAGAGAGAGAGAGAGAGAGAGAGAGAGAGAGAGAGAGAAGACGAATAAAAAAAATCTAAAAAAATAAAATAAAAAAAAAGAAGAAAATGTAGCGATGTGTAAAATAAAGGCAGATGTACATGCTGTAAACGCTGACCCACAAAAAGAGCTTCTAATCCAGACATCCTCTCTCTCTCACACACACACACACACACACACACACACACACACACACACACACACACACACCAAACCCCTGAATGTGGAGAGCAGCAATAGACTTCTCCGTCCTACATGTCCACTACCAGTCCTGGTCCCAGTCCCTCCCGTGTGTTCACAAATACAGATAAAAAGCATGACGTGTCTTCTTTAATAGCGCGTAACCTGCGGAGACGTCAGAGAAATAAAAAGTGCAGCCTTTGGTTTTATTCCTGAAACGTCTCTTACACACTGAACCCAACCCAGTGTTTAATCTGAACCTCCCAGTGTCACGTGATCACGCCTCAGAATCCGTCCTCTTGTCACTAATCCTTTACCACAGCAACTCCTCATAGCTCGCCTCACACACACACACACACACACACACACACACACACACACAGGAAACTGAAGCTGAACGTGGTGTGTGTTTTTCCAAAGGTCCTTGAGAAACGTGCAAACTCAGACGTGTGATAACGGCGGGGATTTGTGCTCAGCCCGGCTCAGGTATCAGCTCACTTCCTGTTAGGTGAAGCTTCTTAGCGTGAGAATGAGAGACATAGCGAGATAAACCTGAGGCTCAGAGCTGCACCCCTGTGGGCCTTACAGTAACGCAACACACAGATTTGACTTCTAATGAGATTTAACTTCCATGTAGAGTTTTATTCACAGTAATGGAGAACTGTGTTACTCTCACCTAAAGTTTACTTGAACAAAAAGTAAAATGTAAGATTATGACTGTGATTATCCGCCATGCGTGACTCATTTCCTGTCATTCCTCTAAAATATATATATTTTTTCCACCCAGTACTTTGTGTTTCGTCCAGTCACATTCTTGTTTGCAATTTCTAATAATCACACTCACTGTACAACTTCTGGAACCCAAACAGACCTTTAAACCTTTAACTTTGAGCGCGCGGGTTGAGACGCTACCATTAATTAGCGCTTTCAGTGTTTTGAGACTGGTGACAGTCTTAAAGTGTGCTTTTAACGCGTGTGATTTTTGATAATGTTACGTCATAAACTGTGTTTCCGTTGCGTCACTCTGAAGCTTCAGCGCTCGGTACAGAATGGTTTATATCTGAGGCTGATCGGCTGGTCGCTGGTCACAGAGCCAATCACACGGAACACCGGATGATTCTGATCACTGGCCTGATCGACCGCGTCATCTCTGTTATAAATGTAAACGTTAGAGATATATTTTTATTGATTCCACCATACAAAAGAACTGATCTCTCCAGACCTGTGCGATTACTGAATCACATCTGCAGTTCAGTACAGGTGACACACACAGACTGGAGTTTATGTAGAGTTTATGAATAATTTAAGTATCTGTTTATCTTTTAAATAATTAATGTGGGGTGATAAATAAATATCAGCATACATCCTGTTAATGAGATTGTGTGTGTTGTTTGCTGTTAGTGTAGATAAACATGACTGAAATAAAAACAGTGCATTTAAAACTTGCACATCGCAGTTTAAATCACAAATTGCAGTGTGTGTGTGTGTGTGTGTGTCCCCAAATAATCAGCATCAAAGTGATGCTTTTAATAAAATCATGCAGTCCTACAGCTCAGGATGTGCAGCACTTGTTTTTTAAAGATGAGGCCCAAATTAAAAACCACCACCACCAACAACAATAATAATAACAATAATACTGCAACGTTAGTAGCCTGGAAATAATCTTCCAGCCGTCTGTGTCTGATCGGTCAGGGCTGAAATCTGAATGTTCTCCCACTGCTCACTCACACACACACACACACACACACACACACACACAGAAATCAAATCAAACCACAGTCCTTATTCACACAGGAGACATGGAGGTCCTCAAAAATCAGCAACTGAAGTGCAGAGCGATAAACTAAACACATCAGAGCAAATTATTATAAAGATTAAAATATTTATTCCACAAGACGTTCCTTTTCATTCCTCTAATGAACTTTACTTCACTTAGAGAGAGAGAGAGAGAGAGAGAGAGAGACTGAAGTGGATGTTTAAGGCTCAGATCTTTTACAGGGTGATGTTTTTTCCTCAGCGTACCGGCCCTTTAACCCTCTACTAACTGGACCTTTAATACCGCTGTTGCATCATAGACAATGAATTTATGCAACGTGGTTCCGGGCTGTATCTTTGTATCTGAAACTGCCATCACTTCCTTTGACACACACACACACACGTTGCCCGAATCAGTTTGTGTTTGTTGAAGAAAGCACATGAGAACACTTCATATAAACACCTCACACACCCTGTAAGAAGATTACAACCCCATGACACATGAGCCGCGAGGCTAATCTGTAATCCGCCTGTTAGTCAGCGGCTAATCAGAGTTAGTTACGGACCACGTCTGGCTTCAGATGAGTGAGACGCTCGAGGTCTCAGTAGTGCTCCAGAACCTCCATGTCCTACCATTAAACCCTGTTTACACTGTGTACACCGCGTGCAGGCCGACGTGTGTACGCACCGCAAGGTCTGATCCTCGCCTTCCGCAAACATTCCCACGTCAGCGCACCTGAAATAAAACGCCGCAGAGACCCGGACGCGGCCCACTGCTCAAACACGGACGCAGAGGGAAAGTCAACATCACACACACACACACTACAGAACATCTCCTCCTGTACAGACAGAGTGACACAGGATATGACGAACGGACACACACACACACACACCTCCTCCCCCGCACCACAGCGTTCAGGGTATTGGGGGGGGGGGGGGGGGGGTGTATGCCACAGAACCACCCCATGACCCAACTGAGGGGTTCTAAAGGAATTTAACCTGCAACTGTGTCTAACAGGAGAACCGACTGCTGAAAAGAACCACAACATTGTTTAGTTAGTCAGGTTGGTCCTGTAGACACAACACCTGTTAGTCAGCGGGTGAGACGGGTGGAGGTGAGACGGGTGGAGGTGAGACGGGTGGAGGTGAGACGGGTGGAGGTGAGACAGGTACTATACAGGATGTGGACGTTAGACAGGTGTCTCTCCCTCACCTTGATCTTGTGCAGGGACTTCTCCTCCTCCAGGATTTGGATCAGAACCGTGATCCCGGACTTGCTGTAAGTCAGACTCCAGCCTTCATCAGACACACACTCGTGTTTGAAGTTGCTGAAGGCTCGGTCATCCGGGACCAGAACCGCCTCACCGGACATCTTCCCTCAGGTACGGAACCGGATTCAGCCGGACACGGAACCGGATTATTCTCCGCTTGAAGAGAAATAAATAATTAAGTAAGTAAATAAATAAATAAACTGGCTCGGCTTTTCTTTTTCTTGTTTTTTCCCCCTTCAGTCGGTAAATCTGCGGCGGTGACAGCGGGCGCGAGAGAAATAAATGAATGAATAAATAAATAAATATAAATAATAAACCCCACCGGAGTCTCGTGACGGTCACTGAGGAGAAACGGCTCGCGAGCGCCGAATTATAAACACGCGGAGTCTCGTGACGGTTAATTAGAGGCGGTGAGAGAAACCGAACGCGCTGCAGGTCTGCGCGCGCCGCTCCGGTTATAACGGCGGGGCCCGGGCTCGCGCAGCGCTCGCTCACCGCAGCCGACCAATTAACGGCGCTTATTCCCCACAGCGCGCGCTCACGAGAGAGAGAGAGAGAGAGAGAGAGAGAGAGAGGAGGGGGCGGGGCGGGGGCGGGGCGTATTCTTCCTCGTGTTTGTAGTTTTTTTTTAGCAGCCGAGGGGAAACAGCGACACGGTGCATTACTGCCCCCTCCTGGTCATGAGTTTATTACACACGGCGCTCAAACACAAAGCGATGTATAACATATACAATATAACATAAAGAGGAAATAAACAAACAAGCAAATTAATTCATTATTATCCAGCCTTGTTAGAGCTGTGAAATTGCCACAGAAGCTGATAACTCCTGTGTCCCGTGTTTTTCCTTTAAACACCTGTTGCACGATTCCCACCCTGACCCAGCACACACCTCATACACACACCTCAAACCAGCATTGCAAGAATTAACATGATTAAGTCTAAACGTAATAATTTCCCTGTTTGATGTGGTTCTCTTGACAACTTTGACTCACACTTCAGTTCGACTATCTGTCCCCATTGCGCCCCCATGCGGTGAGGGTACCAAATTTGTAAAGAAAAGTCCAGTGTCTCCGCCTAGCGCGCAAGGTTTCACCATATATTCACTCACTCATTCACTCCTCGTCCATATCTTGCCTTTCTATTGTAGTTTTTTTCTAAAGCACCTGTAAACTTTGTCATTTTAAAGCACCCTCACTGATCCTTTTGCACACTTTAAGATAAAATTTGGGAACTAAATCCCGACCTTACTGCCTGAATCGCCTAAAGCATCTGTGTAGATCTGAATGTAGCTGTAATAACTATCTATATAATCTTGTATTTATGTGAGTCAAAATAAAACTATTTCTTTTACTTTCTAGCAGTGTGACGCCCCAAAATGTATTTTTTCTCCTTTCCTAAATAAGAAAGGCGAAGCACGCACACTCCCAGAGAATCCACAATCACTTCAGAGACAGCGGTGACATACAGCGCATGTGGAAGGGCATACAAGCCATCACCAAATACAGGACAGCATCACCTGCCTGTGAAAGTGATGGCTCCCTTCCAGATGCACTGAACAGCTTCTATGCACGGTTCGACATGCAGAACGACGTGACTGCGAGGAAGACCACCCCTCCTCCCAACGACCAGGTGCTGTCTCTTGCAGAGTCAACCCATATAAAGCTGCTGGACCAGACAACATCCCAGGCAGAGTGCTCAGAGAATGTGCAGAACAGCTGGGAGATGTTCTCACCGACATCTTCAACATCTGAGCAGCGCTGTCGTTCCCACATGCTTCAAGTCCACCACCATCGTCCCCGTGCCAAAGAAGTCTTCTGTGTCCTGTCTCAATGACTACCGCCCTGTTGCACTCACACCCATCATCATGAAGTGCTTCGAGCGGCTCGTCATGAGACACATCAAGACCCTGCTGCCCCCCTCACTAGACCCCCTGCAGTTTGTGTATCGTTCAAACCGTTCGACGGATGACGCCATCTCCACTACACTCCACCTGGCACTGACACACCTTGACAAGAAGGACACTTATGTTAGAATGCTGTACATAGATTTCAGTTCAGCATTCAATACAATCATCCCCCAACACCTGACCAGGAGGCTGAGCCTGTTGGGACTGAACACCTCCCTCTGTAACTGGATCCTGGACTTTCTGCGGATCGGGAACTACACCTCCAGCACCACCACACTGGGGCCCTCCAGGGCTGCGTGCTCAGTCCCCTGCTGTTCATGCTGCTGACTCATGATTGTGTAGCGACACACAGCTCCAATCATATCATCAAGTTTGCTGATGACACAACCATGGTGGGTCTCATCAGCAAGAATGACGAGTTAGTGTACAGAGAGGAAGTGCTAACGGACTGGTGTAAAGACAACAACCTGTCTCTGAACGTCGATAAGACAAAAGAGATGGTTGTTGACTTCAGGAGGACTCTGAGCCATCACTCTCCGCTCAACATCGACGGCTCCTCTGTGGAGATCATCAAGAGCACAAAATTCCTGGGTGTCCACATGGAGGAGCACATCACCTGGCCCCTCAACACCAGCTCTCTGCATAAGAAAGCCCAACAACGTCTTTTCTTCCTGAGAAGGCTGAGGAAGGCCCAGCGTCCACCACCGATCCTCACCACCTTCTATAGAGGAACCATCGAGAGCATCCTGAGCATCTGCATCACTGTCTGGTTTGGGAATTGTGCCATCTCAGACCGCAAGTCTCTACAGCGGATAGTGAGGACAGCAGAGAAGATCATCGGGGTCTCTCTCCCCTCTATCGAAGACATTTACACCACACGCTGCATCCGCAAAGACACCAGCAAGCTTTAATATTCAATAATTCTGAAAACTGTAAGGTCTTTTCACAAATAAGATAAATATTAAGTATTTGTGTTTGATCAGTAATTTGCTGAAATTTCACTGTGGGATAATTTCTGCCCTAATCCTTTACCCTTTTAAAGTCAAGCCTGTATTTATTTGTACTGGACAGTGAGCACTTCCTGTTGTTTCCGGCCTACAGGATATTATTGTGAGATCAACAGTTGATTCAATGTCTGCTCTAATACTGATTACTGCCACATCACTAAGGAACACTCTCCTTTTACTCCTCCATAAACTGCTCCACCCAGGCAGCGTGCTGCATTAAAGCCTCCTTACCGCGTCCAGCTGTCACACTGCAGCGTCGTTTATCCCGACAGAGAGACAGAGAGAGAGAGGACGTGGAAGTGGAGGTGGATCGTCGTTTGATGGTCGAGAGCAGAGTGGGAGAGCCATCCGCTGCCACTGATCAGGCCTTCCCGTGAGCACGCGCACACACACACACACACACACACACACACACACACACACACACACACACAGAGGCCTTGAGATGAAAAAGATGTGTGACAGACATGGACCGCCCACCACACCGCATGCATGTGACAAAGAGTTAGAGATGATGATGATGACGACATGTCCAGTCTCTACCTGTTTTCCAGTTTTATTCACTCTTCTCTAACACTAATGTAAGGAAGAAGTGTAAAAAAAAAAGTGTTTATTATTATTATTATTATTATTATTATGTTAGCTGTGTGTGTGTGTTTCTTTGAAGAGAACTAACGCTGGTTATGGTTAAAGCCTTCCCACTCGTCCTTGGAGTTCTTCTGTTTATTCGTCCTTCACTCCCTATTGAGTCAGTGTGTGTGTTTGTGTGTGTCTCTGAGCAATAGCTTCAGAATATTATAAATTATTTATATACAGAGTTATGGAATAAAATCAGTCAAAAATAATTGTGCGTAAAAAAAAGATTTGTGTGTAATTCTGTGTTTTGTCCGAGTTGGATTCCAAAATCTACGGCCACGACAGCTTACAGATACGATATTTAGTGTGTTTGTTACAGTACAACTCTGAAATATACGACTCTGACCGCTTACACACACAAAACTCGTTTTTACGTCTCCTCTGTTACACGGACGAATTGCGAAATTATGCCTATGAATGTTGTGTGTTAAAACACTGTCAAAAATACGTCATCAAGGCCACATGCACAGGCATTAATATCCGAGGAAAGAGGAATCGATTCGGCCACCGTTTTTAAACCACCGGCGCCAAAATGGCATATCAGCAGTCGAGCGCTCTCTCATCGTCTCAGGTAAGTTTTCATTTTTTCACAGATTCTTACATGTTTAAGAGAAGTAAAATTACAGAGATGTTTTAACTATAGCAGGTACGATTTTATGACCATGCGCCTTATCGATTCCTCCTCCTTCGGATATTAATGCCGTAGATTTTGGAATCCAACTCGGACAAAACACAGAATTACACACAAATCTTTTTTTTTTATGCACGATTATTTTTGACAGTGATTTTATTCCATACAGAGTGGGCTTTAAATACTCTGTATAATTTTACTAATTAAGTTATTCTTCCAGTCTCAAAATCTCAACCTTCTGTCCTGTGCCCAACCACACACTAACCCCACACCTACCCATACTGACCACACACTAAGACCACACCTACCCCATACTCACCACACACTAACCCCACACCTACCCCATACTGACCCCACACTTACCCCATACTCACCACACACTAACCCCACACCTACCCCTTACTGACCACACACTAACCACACGCCTACCCCATACTGACCCCACACTAACCCCACACTAACCCCACATCTACCCCATACTCACCACACACTAACCCAACACCTACCCCATACTGACCATACACTTACCCCACACCTACCCCATACTGACCACACACTAACCCCACGCCTACCCCATACTGACCACACACTAACCCCACGCCTACCCCATACTGACCACACACTAACCCCACACCTACCCCATACTGACCACACACTAACCCCACACCTACCCCATACTGAACCTAAACTAAGCTTTATTACTCCAGTTTAGTCTGAGCTCTGAATTAAAACTCATTTTAATTTGATTTACCTGGGCTTGGTTTAATCAGGTGTGTAGGAGGTGGAGCATAATGACCAGGGAGGCTACATGATTGACAGGTGAGTTTGTTTGTTGGTCACTTTAATTAGATGCTATGTGGTCTGATCCACAGCTGAGTGAAGACGAGCAGAAACTAAAACATACTTTCATGAGATTTTCATCATGTCTGATTGCGTTCTGATTGGATCGTTCAACCACTGAGCAAATCAGATTCCTGTTTATCCTTACACTGAAATTAAAATGTGTTTTTCTGTAAATGAGTTTGTTGCCTCTGTGTGAAAGAAAAATGAACTGATAAAATCACCATGCAGTCAAATCCTGATCCTCTCCAGCTGTACGTCCCTCTGTCTCACATCAAAACCTTCCAGATTAAAGAAGAAAAACACAACGGTGTGTGTGTCAAACTACATTTTTGTTTTTTTTTTGTTGTTGCAATTTTTACTATAAAAGCATGTGGAGAGATGAATTTAACTTGAATTGTTTTAAAGGATTATTTTAATGGTTAATGCAGCAGTTGTTCTCAGTATCATGTGGACGGTGGTCGTTTACCTTCCAGCTCCACGCTAAAAAGAAAAAATAATGCAGACGAATGTGTGAGGAACAGTGACATCCTGCTTGCACGGGCCTCAGAGCCCTGAGTGAGGACACGGGCATGGGGGAAAAGACACAACCTCTTGTACTGTAAGATTAAGAATGTTGGCACATTCCTCCGTCCTTGTCCCCTTTCTTCACCTCCGGGTTCTTTCCAAACTCTGGGTCAGTACAGAGGACTCCTACAACATGATTCAGTCAAGTGTCTTTGCAACCATTTTAAATTCTATCTGCTGTACTCCAAAATAACATGTCTGCTATTCATGGAAAGACCATGAGATTTAAGATTTACAGTTCCAATAACTCTCACCTCTACAGAGACCACGGCCCATGTGAAACATCCCAGCAGCTCTACAATATACAGTCTGTACAGAGGGTTGACTGCGCCATCTGCTGGTCGCTCTCTCTCTCTCTCTAAACGTTCAAGATTAAAAGGTGCTTTACTGGCATAATAAATATTTACTTTCGTATTACCAAAGATTAGAGATTAGGCGCAGGAAAATAACAGGAGTATAAAAAGATAAGAGAAAAACAGAACAAGGGAACAATAGGGTAATAATAAATAAATAAATAAATCTATATAAAATAAAAGTGTACAGGCATTTAGTTAAAGACACACACAGTGTGTGGATAAGCGTTATGCTCCGCTGTACTCAGTGGTTCACTCAGTTTTTTATCATAATTAATAATAATAATAATAATAAATGATCATTAATGAGCGCGCGAGCTGCAGTGTGTCTCTACCTCAGTGTAGAAATCTCCAGAACATGCGCGCTCTGGCTGCCTGCACGGGGAGGAACTCGCTTACCCATGATGCACTGCGTGTCTGTGACGAGTTTGACGCGCCGCGCCGCGCCGCGCCGGGAGTGTGAGTGTATGTGAGTGTGAGTGTTTGTGTCCGGGTCAGGACTGTCACCGGGTCTGTTATCCTCCTCATTCCTCACACATCTCTCTCTCTCTCTCTCTCTCTCTCTCTCTCTCACACACACACACACACCGGGACACGCGCGAGTAGACCCCGGTACCAGGAGAGACGCGCGCGATGTTGTTGTCCGCCGTGCCGAAGCGTTTGCTCATGCGCAGTCCGCGCAGCCTGTCACCCTGCCGCGCGCTCCACCCCGAGTCCGGTGAATCCGCGCGCCGCCACAGTGTGCGCGAGCCTGACGCGGCGGTGCTGTCTGCGTCGATAGTGAGGGAGCGCGAGGTACTTTATGCGCAGTACCGGCAGCTGGCCAGCAGGTGGCGACCGAGCCCGGAGAGTCGGAGGAGCCCGTGGGCGGGGCTGGGCAACTACCGGGAGGAGGGGGAGGGGTACGACACCGGGGCCGGGGGGTGGAGAGGGGCAGCTTCAGCAGGAGCACTGACCAGCGCCGCCCTGGTGTTCTGTTCCAACAGAGACAACAACCACACCGGTAACTCCACACACACACACACACACACTAAACAACCACACCAGTAACCCCACACACACTAAACAACCACACCGGTAACCCCCCCCCACACACACACTAAACAACCACACCGGTAACTCCACACACACACACACTAAACAACCACACCGGTAACCCCACACACACACACACACACACACACACACACACACACACACACTAAACAACCACACCGGTAACCCCACACACACACACACACACACTAAACAACCACACCGGTAACTCCACACACACACACACTAAACAACCACACCGGTAACCCCACACACACACACACACACACACACACACACACACACACTAAACAACCACACCGGTAACCCCACACACACACACACACACACTAAACAACCACACCGGTAACCCCACACACACACACACACACACACACACACACACACACACACTAAACAACCACACTGGTAACCCCCCACACACACACACACACACACACACACTAAACAACCACACCGGTAACCCCACCCCCCACACACACTAAACAACCACACCGGTAACCCCACACACACATACACACACACACTAAACAACCACACCAGTAACCCCACACACACATACACACACACTAAACAACCACACCGGTAACTCCACACACACACACACTAAACAACCACACCGGTAACCCCACACACACACACACACACACACACACACACACACTAAACAACCACACCGGTAACCCCACACACACACACACACACACTAAACAACCACACCGGTAACCCCACACACACACACACACACACACACACACACACACACACACACTAAACAACCACACTGGTAACCCCCCACACACACACACACACACACACACACTAAACAACCACACCGGTAACCCCACCCCCCACACACACTAAACAACCACACCGGTAACCCCACACACACATACACACACACACTAAACAACCACACCAGTAACCCCACACACACATACACACACACACTAAACAACCACACCGGTAACCCCACACACACATACACACACACACTAAACAACCACACCAGTAACCCCACACACACACACACACACACACACACACACACTAAACAACCACACTGGTAACCCCACACACACACACACACACACACACACTAAACAACCACACCGGTAACCCCACCCCCCACACACACTAAACAACCACACCGGTAACCCCACACACACATACACACACCCACTAAACAACCACACCAGTAACCCCACACACACATACACACACACACTAAACAACCACACCAGTAACCCCACACACACATACACACACACACACTAAACAACCACACCAGTAACCCCACACACACATACACACACACACTAAACAACCACACCGGTAACCCCACACACACACACACACACTAAACAACCACACCGGTAACCCCCCACACACACACACACACTAAACAACCACACCGGTAACCCCCCCCCCCCCCCCCCCCCCCCCCTACACACACACACACACACACACACACACACACACTAAACAACCACACCAGTGACCACACACACAAACACACTTTGTAAACAACCACACACGTTGTGAACAACCACACACACACACATATATATATATATATATATATATATATATATATATATATATATATATATATATATACGCACACACACACACACACACACACACAGTGTATTAAGGCTCAGTGTGTTACTAGTCAGAAGGTCGCTGGTTCAAGCCCCAGCTCTGCCTGCTTCCTGCTGATGGGCCCTTGGGCACGGCCCCTAACCCTGTCTGGTCCAGTGGTGCTGTATAGTGCAGTCACACACACACATACACACACTAAACAACCACACCGGTAACCCCACACACACACACACACACACCCTAACCCATGTGAGCTGTGATACATGAAGAACAAACAATTTATTCCTTATTCTTTATTCAGTAATGTGTATGTGACAAATAAAATCTTTACTTGTAAAGGCTGAAGTTATAATACATTTGATTCGTGTATCACTTTTCAGTCTGAGTGCTTATGAAGGTGAGCTGTGGGTCACATGACTCTCCTCTGGTCTTCACAGGTGACGCGTTCCTGGACGCAGCCCGATCTAACAACGCAGAGGAGGTGAAAAGGTACGAGACACCAGAAACACACACTGCCAGGAGAACAACGCCGTGAAACCGCGTCACTGAGGCGTAACACTGAACTGACAGCAGCATACGTGTAGCGTTAGCGTGAGGGTGTAAGTGCGCTTCTGGAATATAATTGAATAGAAGTTATTTTAGGGTTTCCCTGTTATTATAGTTGTTTTTCAAATTATAGATCATTGTATTGACACATTAAAAATAAATCATATGAAATAAACTAAAGATGGTTTTGGGGGGGGGGCGGCACGGTGGTGTAGTGGTTAGCACCTTGTAGTGGTGTAGTGGTTAGCCTTGCACCACCAGGGTCCGCTTCCCGTCTCTGTGTGCATGGTCTCCTCGTGCTTGGTGGGTTTCCTCCGGGTTCTCCGGTTTTCTCCCACAGTTCAAAGACATGTAGGTTAGGCTAATTGGCGTTCCCAGATTGCCCGTAGTGTGTGAATGAGTGTGTGTGTGTGTGTGTGTGTGTGTGTGTGTGCCCTGTGATGGATTGCACCATGTCCAGGGTGTACCCTTCCATGTACCCTAAGTCTCCTGGGATAGGCTCCGCCCCCCGTGACTCTCAATACAGGATTAAGCGGTATAGATGGTGGTTGAGTGGTTTTAGGCGGGTGCCGTTTTCACGACGTCTAGAACCCCAGGATCACCTTTACTACCAGTGCAGTCAGTGTGTAGTGCAGTCACCAAGTCTGTCCACTAGAGGGCAGAGGAGCTACAAAAGTCAGTGAGCGCCTGCGTCTGGTTATTGTGTAACTATTGTGTAAACAGGAAACAGGTCCAGGTAACCCGAGACAGCACGGTGTTCCCGCAACTGGTTCTGTTACTGTGAGTTCTAGTGCGGGTGGGGGGCAAAGAAGCGCAGCATTTTACAACATGAGAATAATATGATCTGTCTCTGACACACACACACACACACACACACACACACACACACACACACACACACACACACACAGATGGGGACAGTGAGCTGAAACACAAACATCCCAAGTTCAGTCTGTGACCTCACATTCTTAAAGACTTCTCATGCTCAGTCCCTGTGTGTGTGTATGTGTGTGTGTGTGAGAAGCATGACACCATAGTGCACCATCTGTCGTGTGTGTGTATGTGTGTGTGTGCGCACTAACACACTTTTGTGTAACAGGTTATAACTGTACCTTTTATTAAGTGTTGTTTTTCCCTTCTTTTTTTTTTTTTCATTTTTACAGATTTTTTGAGATTTTACAGATTAGTTTTTTGTACATTTGTACACACACACACACACACACACACACACACACACAGCTGTCCCATATACTTGAGTTAAGAGATGTCTAGATGAGGCCTGGTGTTAAACAGTAAGGTGTGACATCCGAGAGACAAAAGTGTGTGTGTTAGAGTTTTCTTAAGATAACCCTGAGGCGGATGTACAGATGGTTTCACAAGGGGTGTGTGTGTGTGTGTGTGTGTGTGTGTGTGTGTGTGTGTGTGTGTGTGTGTGTGTGTGTGTGTAAAAGGACAGCAGATGTGTTAAGTTAGAGTCCGGCACTATCACAGGAGGTTGTGTTTACAGTAAACACACACACACTTTGTGAAACCATCATCTCCAGACATACAGCAGCAGGACAGCGTCTCCTTCTCTTTTTGTTCCCGCGCTCACCTTTCCCCCCCTCACCTGCTCTCCCCCATATCTCCCCCCCCCCCCCCAGGTTGCTGGCAGATGGAGTCGACCCGGATGCTCGGCACCGTCTCGGCTGGACCGCTCTCATGGTCGCCTCCATCAACAGACACCACAAGTAAGTGTGTGTGTGTGTGTGTGTGTGTGTGTGTGTGTGATCTACGCTTGTACATGTTAAAGACACCGGATGTTTGTTGCTGATCCGTCCTTACGTCATTTTAATCAAGACTGTTCATTAGAGTTATTAAGTGTTTATTAGATTAGATTTGAGTTATTAATACCAGTAGCGATTGGTACAGTGACTGATGGTGTGTGTGTGTGTGTGTTACTGTATGGTTCCTTCTGTATCTCCACCTTCAAACATGACACCCAACGAGATTCCAGTTACAGAAGGCTTGCGCACACACACACACACACACACACACACACACACACACACACACACACACTCACACACACACTCTGACGTGATTAAACTCCTGATAGAAACACTAAGGCTGTGATTTAGGGGGCGGAGCCTGAACCCTACACACTCCTGCTCTGGACTCCTTACACTTGTTGTTATTATATTTTATATTATAATATAAAATTATATATGCATATATCTATATAAATTTTATGTTGTTACTACATAAAATCTAATATTATAAAGTTAATATTTAAAGTAATTATTTTAGGGTGTTTTATAGGTTGGATGTTTAAATAGTAACGCTAACGTAAATTTGAAAGCTTGGATATAAGTTATTAATATAATTTATGATTGTATATAATTATTTAATGTGTGTTAATATTGATATAATAATGTATACAGAGTCAGCCAACGACATGTTTACACACTTCAGGAAAAGAAAAACGTAATATTTTAATACTAAATTTATTTCTATATGTTACACAGTGTATACAACAATATTGGTAATATTATATTGATACATCATGCTATTTTGTCTTTTTCTGAAGCGTGTATACTTTTTTGGCTCAGTGTATATATACAATTTCACATTAAAAGTTTTTTTTATTTCATATTTAATTTTTTTTATTTAAATGTATAACTATATAAATATACAGTTGTATGTAATTACATAATAAATGTTAATATCAATACAATATAGACACAGTCAAAAATGCTTACACACTTCAAGGAAAGAAAACCTTGTATAAATATTTAAATTCTAAATTCATTGCTATATGTTATAGATTGAAGTATATGATAGCATTATGAAAATAATATGATAATGTTATTATTAAAATGCTATTTTTCTTTTTCTGAAGTGTGTATAAATTTCTTTTGGCTTTGTATATATAAAAAACATTCTAATTAAAATTTCATTTAAAAAATATTTAATAAAAATATTATTCTAATATACAAATACATAATTGTGAATAATTATTTAGTATATGTTTAATATAATTTTCCTTTTTATCTTGTTAACAATTTATTGTATTTCCTTCTTATTCTAAATGTTTAACAAACAACAGAAACGACTATATAGAAATAAAAAATAAATGAATAAATTTTGAGATCATATTTTTTGGATGTGTGTGTAAAATCCGATTCTCCTGCATGGTCGAAGAGCAAGTGTTGTGTAAGGTAGAGTGTACAGCAGCGTGCTGAAAAGAGGAGTGTGGAGTTAGCCTCGCGCTATACGTGTACAGGTGACGATCACAGAACACACACATCGTTATACTGAAACACGACAGCGCGAGCGCTCTAAATGTACGCAGTTTAATCTAAAATCAGTTAGATGTTCGGTCCTGAATGTCGTGGTGATGTTTCTCCACATCCTGTCCTAAACGGAGCGCGGAGCTTGGTTAAGTCGTTCCCTTACCCACAATGCCGAGTGAGAAATCACGGCTTTCAGAGAGCCACGGCGTCCCTCTTTACTAAATTCAATTAAAGCTTCACAATTGAAGGAAAAGTGTGTGCGTGTGTGTGTGTGGAGGGAGGGAGGGGGGCGTCCGAATCCAATTTAGAGAATCGCACTCTGTGAGGTCGCGCCCTGGCTTTTGAGCCGAAGTGAAACAGATGCCGCAGCGAGCGAGCGAACAGAGCGGCGAGCCGGAGGTTAAAGCGTCGAGGTCTGTGCTGCTGTTCCGCTTCACTGACCGCAGAGATATATGTGTAAAGAACACAAACAGTTGTTTAATATTATTATTATTATTGTATGTCAGAGCTGGTGCTGAGTCAGTTATTAATATTGGGTGGAGATGATTTTGTATCATTAGAGTTACAGAATTTTGTGAAAATGTGTAAAAGTGAAAGCAGTTCAGTGTTTAGGACAGACGAGTCGCACTTACAGCTGAAACACCGGACTAGCTTGGGTTTACACAGACCCTGATGTTCTAATCACTCAGTCAGGATAAAACTCCACCAGAACTGAGCCGACCCGGTCTGTGGCCCACAGGGAGAGGGGGGTGTAAACTTTTAGTAATAATATAACTTCATGAGCACAAACACCTCTCACCCAGCAGTCTTTATTCTCTACTGAGGTATGAGCTCTCATTGGCTCGACTTTCACACACATTAAAGCATCCAACCAATCACAGACGAGACTGAATTATTGTAGCCAATCATAACACAGAAGGCGGGGCTTATGGGAAAAGACGTGAAGCCTAACCTAACCTCCAAGTTGGTGAAAAATATCTTTTCTTCTTCTTGTTGTAAGTGCAGCAGATTAAACCGTGAGACACGGAGCCGCTCTGCGCTGCTCATAAAGGTTCTTATTAATCTGATTAAACACGCAGCGTCTGTCTAATCTCACGTCTAATCAGAATCATCTCCATTAGACTGATGTAAGACAGACGGGGCGGAGCCACGTGGAAACCTCTAACTGTTACACAGCTCTGACGCTGGAGACTCCTTCCCCTGACGTTACACACACGTTTCTCCTTACAGGAAGCGTCAACACGTCCACAGTCACACACGGTTTATTACTCAGTTTATCAAAGGAGGAGTGTGTGCTGTACACGCCCCTGTCAGTGAGCCGTTACTATGGAAACCAGTGCATTAATATAACCCTCTGCTACTGTCAGAGCCGCTGTTAGGGAGGATTAATGAACACGTTCCACCCAATCGGAGAGCAGGACGCAGCCGGGGGCGGAGTAACGTGATTACTAATAACCCTGTGTTTCTGTGTAAATTAGAAAACACACTATTCAATTCAATTCAGTTTTATTTGTGTAACACTTTTAACAATTATCATTGTCGTAAAGCAGCTTTACACAATCAAAAGCACATCATGGAAGTGTGTATGAGATGTGAGTGTGTGTGAATCAGAATGATCAGATGGTCCCTGATGAACGAGCCGAGGGAAAAAAACTCCCTGAGATGGTAACAGGAAGAAACCTTGAGAGGAACCAGACTCACCAGGGAACCCATCCTCATCTGGGTGATAACGGAGAGCAGGGATTTGATCTGCACTCATACTGTGTGTTAGGAGGCTGGAAGTTCAGTATAACAGGAGACGTGTTTAAGTTCATATGGAGTCCAGTTTGCCTCCTGGACTGGGGAGCTGATGCTCAGTCCCTGTGTGTGTGTGTGTGTGTGTGTGTGTGTGTGGGTATTAGAACATACTGAAGGTCTCCACCTTCACCTGTTCCTGATCCCTCAGTCAGGTCGGGGTTCAGTCCCGTGGCAGCTTCTCACCTGAAAACTCCGCCTTCTTTTAATAAACACTTCAGGAGCTTGTCTCAGCTGTAACTCAGTGTGGGCGGGGCTTATCCTCTCAACCAATCACCAGCATCTTAAAACCTCAACACTTTTCTGTGTGTGTGTGCATGAGAGAGTGAGAGAATGAGTTATGGCTCGGGGAGTGTGTGTGTCATGTTAAGTGTGTGTTCAGACAAATGCCTTTGTGTAAATATTTATGACAAAAAATAATAGGTGTATGTTTATCATTATGAGTAAACATGTTTGTCTCACACACACACACACACACACAGAGACAGACTTACTCCAGCATGAGTAGATTAATGATGAAAAACTTCCCAGCTACTTCACACTGCTCCCGGGTGTGTGTGTGTGTGTGTGTGTGTGTGTGTGTGTGTGTTTACGCAGCAGTGGTTATGAGTGGTATAACTCACAGTTGCCACAGTAGTGTCTCTGTCTTTCTGTCACTCAGACCCCCCTGTGACTAATCAGAGCTGCAGGGTGAGACACACACACACACACAACGAGAGAGAGAGAGAAATGGCTCTCTCTCGCTCTCTTTCTCTCGCTCTGTCCGTCTATGATCAGGTTCTGCTTCTGTTTTCTTTTTGCTGTGTTTAGTTTGTCACAGTTCTCCTCATGTCACAGCAGGAAATTATAAATGAATGATTAATTGGATGATAAATCAATCTCTCGTCATGATAAGGAGTGATTGGAGTCGTGATTGGTCGTGAAGTTGTTTTCTCAGAGAGACGACGAGATGCTCGTGTCCGGTTCCTCAGCTCTGACAGTCACGCTCAGGGACACGAGGTCTGATGAAGATCATTATGTTCTGAACATCCTGTGTGTGTGTGTGTGTGTGTGTGTGTGTGTGTGTGTGTGTGTGTGTATGCGCTTAGGCAGAAGGATGGAGTGATGGGTTTGGTGAATAAACGGAAGTGCGGATGGATAGTGGATAAGTGGATGAGTAGAAGAGGGTGGATGGATGATATGATGGACGACTTCAGAGAGAAAATGAGGAGGAGGAGGAGAAAATGAAACCATTTCTACTACATCATATATATATATATATATATATATATATATATACACACACGTGGACAAAATTGTTGGTACCCTTCGGGCAATGAAAGAAAAACTCACAATGGTCACAGAAATAACTTTAATCTGACAAAAGTAATAATAAATAAGAATTCTATGAATGTTAACCAATGAAAGTCAGACATTGCTTTTCAACCATGCTTCAATGGAATTATTAAAAAAAAAGAAAAGAAAACTCAAAAACTCATGGAACAGGCCTGGACAAAAATAATAGTACCCCTAACTTAATAGTTTGTTGCACAACCTTTTGAGGCAATCACTGCAATCAAACGATTCCTGTAACTGTCAATGAGACTTCTGCACCTCTCTGCAGGTATTTTGGCCCACTCCTCATGAGCAAGCTGCTCCAGTTGTTTCCGGTTTGAAGGGTGCCTTTTCCAGACAGCATGTTTCAGCTCCTTCCAAAGATGCTCAATAGCATTGAGGTCAGGGCTCATAGAAGGCCACTTTAGAATAGTCCAATGTTTTCCTCTTAGCCATTCTTGGGTGTTTTTAGCTGTGTGTTTTGGGTCATTGTTCTGTTGCAAGACCCATGACCTGAGACTGAGACCCAGCTTTCTGACACTGGCCAGCACATTTCTCTCTAGAATCCCTTGATAGTCTTGAGATTTCATTGTACCCTGTACAGATTCAAGACACCCTGTGCCAGATGCAGCAAAGCAGCCCCAGAACATAACAGAGCCTCCTCCATGTTTCACAGTAGGGACAGTGTTCTTTTCTTGATATGCTTCATTTTTCCGTCTGTGAACATAGAGCTGATGTGCCTTGGCAAAAAGTTCCATTTTTGTCTCATCTGTCCATAGGACATTCTCCCAGAAGCTTTGTGGCTTGTCAACATGTAGTTTGGCATATTCCAGTCTGGCTTTTTTATGATTTGTTTTCAACAATGGTGTCCTCCTTGGTCGTCTCCCATGTAGTCCACTTTGGCTCAAACAACGACGGATGGTGCGATCTGACACTGATGTTCCTTGAGCATGAAGTTCACCTTGGATCTCTTTAGAAGTCTTTCTGGGCTCTTTTGTTACCATTCGGATTATCCGCCTCTTTGATTTGTCATCAATTTTCCTCCTGCGGCCACGTCCAGGGAGGTCGGCTACAGTCCCATGGATCTTAAATTTCTGAATAATATGTGCAACTGTAGTCACAGGAACATCTAGCTGCTTGGAAATGGTCTTCTAGCCTTTACCTTTAACATGCTTGTCTATAATTTTCTTTCGAATCTCCTGAGACAACTCTTTCCTTCGCTTCCTCTGGTCCATGTTGAGTGTGGTACATACCATGTCACCAAACAACACAGTGACTACCTGGAGCCCTATATATAGGCCCACTGACTGATTACAAGATTGTAGACACCTGTGATGCTAATTAGTGGACACACCTTGAATTAACATGTCCCTTTGGTCACATTATTTTCAGTATTTTCTAGGGGTACCATCATTTTTGTCCAGGCCTGTTCCATGAGTTTATTTTTTTTTATAATTCCGTTGAAGCATGGTTGAAAAGCAATGTCTGACTCTCATTGGTTAACATTCATAGAATTTTTTTAAATTATTACTTTTGTCAGATTAAAGTTATTTCTGTGACCATTGTGAGTTTTTCTTTCATTGACCGAAGGGTACCAACAATTTTGTCCACGTGTGATATAGATATAGATATAGATATATATAGATATAGATATATATAGATATAGATATAGATATGTGTGTGTGTGTGTGTGTGTGTGTGTGTGTGTGTGTGTGTGTGTGTGAGATAGATAGAGAGATGTATGGATCAGTCACTTCATTCATGTATATTTATTGTTTTTGGTCCTCATGTTATTTAATAAATATTTTTCCTATAATTAGTGTTTATAAAGAATAAGTGGTAAAAGTTCCATCTTTAAAACGACAGTAAATATAAATGTGTTCCTGTAGCGAGAAACAAAACACAGCTGTTTGTTGATTTAATCTTTATTTCTTGGTTCAGAACTGGTTATAATTCTGCTGATTTCACCTTAAACGTCTCCTTGAAGACCAACTGGAGCTCTGGGCAGAAAGGTCAGAGACAGACGGAGAGACAGACAGACAGACAGACGGAGAGATACAGAGCAGTAACGGTGAACAATGTGTCCGCTGCATTCATTGTGCTGTTTAAAGAGCAGCGTTTGGTCAGAAAGCGAGGTGTGTTTTTCGGAGCTTTGATGTGTGTGTGGACTCTTAAGCCGCGCTCTCCCTCCGCCCCGAGGTTCTGTCCTTTCACGTGGACAATAAGCAGCGATGGACTGGAACCTTGTTGACCGTTTCGCTGAGGCCTCTCACAGACGGAGAGAAAAGACAACATGAGCACTAAAGCCTTTCTCCTTCCATAAAGAGAGAAGAGGAGGTGGAGTGGGGCGTCTAGAGAGGGGGATTATACTACTTTTTGGGGGGGGGGGGGGGGGGTGAAATCGGGGTGCATGGGAATAGGGTTAACGAGGGGAACGGGGCGAGCAGGAGTGACCAGAGGTCAGGGAGTCAGAGGAGGGAAACTCACGGCGAGGTTCTGCAGTGACGTCAGCGTCTCCGTCCTTCAGCAGCGAGAAACCTTCAGCACTAAACCTCTGGAGTTCTGCGTGATTCATGAACAAGAGTGTAAACTGTATAGGAATTTTAACTGATTATAACTTCAACAGGAAGCATTCATACGCTGTACACACACACACACACACACACACACACACACACACACACACCACCTGTCCAGAGTGTAGATGTCTGAACAGCTGGAAACCTCCGTGTGGAACAATAGAGGACAGAAGCAGCTCTTCCTCTGATGAGTGTTTAGTAAACACGGGTCGGATCACCGTGAGGAGGAGCAGCTGGGACACGAAGAACTTAAAGAACTTTATATCATCATATCATTTATATCAGATATTTTATTATTTTATTTTAGATTTCCAGAATGCACACAGTTATCTCTTAAACCTATGTATGTTTAGGATTGTCTGAGGTTTGCTCCTGTCTCCCCTCCTCACCACACACACACACACTGCTGTTTGAGTTTGAGCTTGTCAGGGTCTGGGTGACTTTTGACCCCAGTGTTACACATACAGCGGCTCTTAGAGACATCACGTCTGTTTTAAAGCATCAGTTTCTCTGTGATTTATCTTTCTCGACTCTTTAGCAGGTTTGAAAGTGAATTTCTATAAAATTTGCCTCTGTTTGTTTGTTGGATTTTAATAAATCTCCACGACCCGCGACCTTCCTTGTCCTCTCCTTCGTCATCTCGTCAGATGCAGCACCGTATTTTCCTTATTTGAAATTTGAATTTTGAAATTCAGACCCTCGCTAGAGCATCAGTAACGTGTCTCTTTGTCCCTGTGCTTGTCAAATACGTAAAGAAAAAAACAGAAGCTTTTCTTGACTGGATCTTCTGGAGGACCGCTTAAGTACAGAGCTGCTCAAAAATATTTGACCCCCTCCTGATCTCTTTTCTTTTTGTATTTTTGAGATCTTCAAGCAAAATCTAAGATAAAACAAATCTAACTTGGGCAAAAACACAAAAAGGGAATGCTCCCCAGTTAGAGCTGTACCGGACACCCCCAGGTCTGATTATCTCCTGCTCTGTTCAATTAACTCATCACTTAAACACCTCTCCCTAAACCGTCTCACCATTAGCATGCTACACCAAAATCAAAAGACATTCCCTGGGAAGACGGACTGAAAATCACCAGGCTGAGACGGGTTAAAAAGCTGCTTCTGTAAGGCTCTGAGACTCCACACGTCCACGTGTAAATATGGAGAAGAAAACTCGTTCAGACAATCACAGAACATCAGTCTGACTCCACACTGGATAGAGCTGCCATGCACAGGAAAGTGCTGAGGTGAAACCCGGAAGAACTCCAACACACCATGGTGACCCTCAGACCCTTTGGGAGAAGGTTCTATTCAGTGATGAATCATAAACCAAACACAGAGATCCAGAGACAGAACATTTTGGAGCGTTGTAGAGAGCGAGCAGATTTCCGCTCTGTACCAGAGAATCCTGAAGGACAACATGGGGTCACCAGGCTGCCAGTTGCGCGTAGGTGGGTCATGCAGCATGACTGCGATCCCAAGCAGGAGAGATCGCCGACCTGTGAATAACTGGAAAGGAATAAAATGAAAGTTTTGGAGTGTCCAAGTCCTGACCTGAACCCCACTGAGATGCAGGACCTGAACAGAGCAGTCCACACTCACTAACCCCTGCACTGTGGCTGCGCGCCGGCAGGTCCGCAGAGAGCGAGACGGGACCAAGCCGCAGCGATGTCTGAGACCGAGCTCCAGTTATTGGGAGCGTCCGGTTAAAGGTGTTGCTGCTGAAGGTGGCAGAACTCACTCGTTACTCCTGAGAGTGATTTATGTGCTGGGTTACATTTTGGCTTTGGGACATGGCGGTGTGTAGAAGCTTAGGTTAGTTATGTGTTACTGTATGTTAGATCTCATGTGAAGATCTGACACGGTTTATTCCAAGATCAAAATAGGTCAGGCGGGGTCGAATAATTATTCACAGCACTGAGACGGTGCTGCGCTTCTCAACCAAACATCAGCCCGAAGTTCTGAAGTGCAGTTACTGAAGTTAAGAGCTTCTGTAAGGAACCCTGAGCTCGAACCCTGAGGAGACAATTACTGAACCCTGAGGAACCCTGAGGAGTGTTGGCAGCAGAACAGTGAAACCAGTGTCGCTGAAGAGTGTGTGTGTGTGTGTGTGTGTGTGTGTGTGTGTGTGTGTGTGTGTGTGTGTGTGTGTGTGTGTGTGTGTGTGTGTGTGTGTGTGCGTGCGCGCAACTGAACAGGACCTGAGCAGGAACCCTGAGGGACTCCTGACATTGTGTTAAATAAAATAAAAGCTACATTTTTACATAATTTTTCCTTTAATTTGCAATCTATAAAGAAAAACCACAGTTACTGGTGTGTAATGTAATCTTTAACCAGTGTGTTATTTACAGTGTTTTAGTTTTTAAAAAAAAGAAACATAACAAGGTTTGTACTTGCAGAGAGTTTCATCAGAGGTTTCCTGCGGTAATAAAGCTACCGCGTGAGAGCTTACAGACTCGCGTTTATTCATCAGGAATGTTGCTGTCGGTTAGAACTTGAGGTTACCATGTAGGCTATGCGTAGGTTGTGTGCATGCGTGTGTGTGCATGTGTGTGTTTGCAAGTCTAGACTATCAGTTAAGTGCACATTGACAAAGACACTACCCGAGTAAACAAAACGTGTCGGAAGTCAGGTACCTGAAGCTCAAAGCCGTCTCTCAGGGTTACACGTTTGCTTTGACTCTTTTATTTTTGGGTGAATTTTCCGGAAGATCGAAGCACATGTTGGCTCCAGAAGAGCAACAGAGCATGGGATGTGTGTACCAAGGTGGACAGGCAAGACGGACATCGCCATGGCAACCCGGGAGCCTCCCGTGTCTGGTGTAATGGAAACTGTTGCATGGGTTAGGATGGAAAATAGTCCGAGTTAAATCGAGACAGCTGAGATGTTCTGGTTATGATGATTTAGTCAATCTCCTACCAGTTAGCAGGTCACACCCACTACGGTCACATTTTGACAAGTGTAAATGGAAGTTTCATGGGTGGGAGGAGTCTTGAGACAAATCGATTTTGTAATTGTGATTAAACCTCCAGAGGATCGCGTGTGTTCACTTTAAATGTTCAGAAGGTTGTGGTGATGTGG
>CM059218.1:165000-167500 GCA_030347435.1 Clarias fuscus | reverse complement strand
ACGTGTCATCTCAGCCGTTTCACACAGACGTGTGTGCAGAAACGCCAGAAACTGAGAAAGTCTAGAGTAACTCGGATCAACAGTCTGTACAGCCGTGTTACACAGAACAGCATCTCCGTATCAACAACACCTCGAACCATGAGGCGGCAGGACCACACCCGCAGAACCCACCATGTCAGGGTGTGTGTGTGTGTGTGTGTGTGTGTACTGCTAGAAAGATGCAGCCTTGTGTAAGGGTGTGCATTTCCACTGACACACACACAGGAGCAGAATTTAGGAATTTAAAATGCCTGAGTAGTGGAGCACATTTGGGACGTGGTAGAACAGCAGGAACGTTCCTCAGAGAAACCTGCGGGAACCGTGTGTGATGTCATCAGGTGAACATGGAGAAGGGTCTCGGAGGAACATCTCGAACACCGCGAGGAACCGAGGCTGAGTGGACGGGGACGGGGGACACGTGGAGTGTCAGTGGAGCGCTCCTCCTTATAGTGTCTTATTCAGACACTGATATACAGTTGCAAGAAAAAGTGCGTGAACCCTTTGGGATAACGTGGAGTTTTGCATGAATTGGTCATAAACACCAGACATCCCTAGAATATTTCTACACTGAAACGGCTTTGTGAAGTGCAGAGGTCCAGAATGACTGCAGCTGGTTGTGCAGCTCTCATCTGTAACTGCAGGAAAGGTTTGGTGGACGTTACTGCTGCCGGAGGAACGTCAGCCAGTTATTAAGTCCAAAGGTTCACGTACATTTTCCACCCTGCACTGTGACTGTTTACATTCAACAAAAACATGAAAACATATCATGTTTGTGTATTATTGTTTTTCTATTGTTGTGATTTAGATGAAGAAGACCAATTATGACCAATTCATGCAAAACTCCACGTAATCCCAAAGGGGTCACATACTTTATCTTGCAACTGTCAAATAGATTTAGATCTGAACGTCTATTCACCGCCGAGTGCCGCGCTCCGATTGGTCAGAAGGTGTTGATTAATTCTCCATCCCAGCAGATTATATTGATATTTAAGATTACGGACACTGCGATCACCAGGAAGCGCTTTGTCTTCCACACTGACGAGTTTACACTGCTTAGAGTTTTATTGTATTTACTTTTATTGTCTTTTTTCTTATTAACTTCAAACGGAAGCTAAAGAGTGAAGGTGAAGGAGAGCAGGACGTCCCTCAGCTCTCACACTCTCCTGATTCTCTGATCAGTAATAAAGAGCCGAACACTCGGGGAGTTCAGGTACAGGAAACTAACCAGTGTCAGGGTTAGAGCAGGAACTCCGCTTTATCTCTCACACACAGCGCGAGTTGTGTATCAAAGACATGACTTCCCCAAACACACACACACACACACACACACACACACACACACACACGCGCTGGTCACTCGGTTGCCGTTTCAGACGCTTTAATAACCATAGAACATATGAGTGCTGTCATGCTTGCAGACTCTACGGTGTCTCTGCGTTCATCTCACACACACACACACACACACACACACACACACACTCGGACTCACACACAGCCCAGGTCTTGGTTGATGGCTGGTCACACACCTTATTTCCCCTATGAGTGGACAGACATTTCCTCCTCGACCCTCCATTCATCACCGGCCTGCAGGACGTCTCGGGCCTGGTGCTGTCCCGGCCCCGGGCCCGGCTCTCCCGCTGCAGGAGAGACGCCGCGCCTCGCCGCGCCGACCCGCGCTGTCCACCGCTCCGGGCCATGTGAGGTGACTAATCACCCTAAACATGACCTTTGAACCCTGACCCTCAGGCAGAAACGGGGAAACCACCAGCTGAAAAGGGAAAGACATTTAACAGAGCCTGGTTTATCCTCACGTGTGTGTGTGTGTGTGCGTGTGTGTGCGCGCACTTGTATCCCTCCAAGGGTTGACTAATCATTAGTAGTAATTGTCTTTAACACTCTTGCCCAAAGGGTTCTGTGTGTGTGTGTGTGTGTGTGTGTGTGTGTGTGTGTGTGTGTGTGTGTGTGTGTGTGTGTGTGTGTGTGTGATATTACAGAGCTAAATGATGCTATTTATTATCTGAGAGAGGACGGAGGGAAGTGTAACAGGAGGACAGGGAAGTGTTTCTTTATTACTTTTTCTCTCTTTATGTCGGCCGCTATCGATCGCCGTTCCTCCGCCGCTGTCCCGAGTTTTCCTGACCGTGTTTAACTCCGGTCTTTAATCAGGACAGGAAGCAGCTCTTCACTTCACACACACACACACACACACACACACACACACACGCACATGGCTGGGGTTAAGGTAAGCTTCAGGTATGTGTGTGTGTGACCCTGGTGTGAGGAGTGAGAGTTCATTAAGCTGTGTGTGTGTGTGTGTGTGTGTCAGGTTCTAGTGAAAACTGGCCGTGCTTTTGAGTGTTCGAGACAGAGTGACAGAAATGAAAAGAAAGCCAGCTCAGTGTGTGTGTGTGTGTGTGTGTGTGTGTGTGTGTGTGTGTGTGTGAGAGAGAGAAGTGAAGAG
>CM059218.1:150000-162500 GCA_030347435.1 Clarias fuscus | reverse complement strand
TGCGTCAGGTGTTTATTACAGTAACATCACTGACACTTCACACACACTCACAGTGTGGACACAACACGGAGGATTAGAGAGGATATGTGTGTGTGTGCGCGCGTGTGTGTGTGTGTGTGTGTGTGTGTTTATCAGAGAGAGCGAGACAAATAATAAACTGTAAACAAAACTGCAATAATACCTATAACTCATTATATATTTATAAAATATACAGCTGTGTTCAAAAGTTTGTGCTCCCACTTTTCATTCTGTTAGTTTTTGTGTAAAAATATGATAAAATTATCTGATCGTAGCAGCTCTCAGTGTTCAGCAAACACAACCTCAGACCAACAACGTTTTTCACCATGTCATTATTTATTGAACCAAAAGGAAAAACCCCATGGTACCCCCCTGTTCCAGTAGTTTGTAGATCCAGCTGTTGCAGCAATAACGTAAAGTTCTGCTTTCCTGTATGACTTTATCAGTCTCTCACATTCTTCCTCACAACATGGCTTCACTCCACTGATGTTTTTGGGTGATCGCCTACGCGCAGCTCTCTTCAGGTCCCGCCACAGCATTTCAGTTGTGTTGAGGTCTGGACTTTGAGTAGGACACTCACTTCAAACACTCCACAACTTAGATTCTCTTCTTTTTCATCCATTCTGATGTAGATTAACTGATGTGCTTCCGATCATTGTCCTGGTA
Organism: Clarias fuscus; assembly: GCA_030347435.1. Taxonomy (NCBI): domain Eukaryota; kingdom Metazoa; phylum Chordata; class Actinopteri; order Siluriformes; family Clariidae; genus Clarias; species Clarias fuscus. Next base: position 161,816 of record CM059218.1, on the reverse strand, counting down.
CATGAGAGAATTTTGACCAAGCGTTATCTGTCAGACAGACAGCCTCACGTTTACCTCTGGAGCACTCTGGTGTACAGACGAGTTCATGGTCGACTGCAAAATCTCAGGTCCCAATCATCACCCCTCCCCCGCCGTGCCTGACGCTGGGTACGAGGTGTGAAATGCTGTTTGGTTTTCACCAAACATGGCGCTGGGGATCAAAGCCAAACAACTCCACTTTGGTCTCATCTGTCTATGGGCCGTTGTTCCAGAAGCTTCATGGGTTTTTTCAGATGCAGTTTTTTGAAACCTGTTGGACTTGAACCTGTAACATGCTCAGTGAGGCCTGTAGGGTCTGAGATGCAGCTCCTGGGTGTTTTTGTATTTCCCTGAACATTACCTGGTCTGACTTTGGGGTGAATGTGCTGGAGGTTCTTGTTGTTGACTGTGTGTTGTTTGTTTGAGGTTGTATTTGCCTGAGACTGAGACTCACTTTTTACTGTTTTAACACCAAAACACAGAATTAAAAGAGGGGGTACTAACTTTTACACATGACACACACACACACACACACACACACACACACACAGATTGTACTCAGTTTCCCATCACATTACCTGCCCCCCCCCCCACACACACACACACACACACACACTCCCCCGGCCTCCCTCTGTGGGTGGGGTTTAGAGCCCAGGCAGGCGGAGGCAGCTAATTGGTTAATGTAGATTAATGGGCAGGGTTTCCATGAGCACAGGTGGCACTTTGTGTGCGTGCGTGTGTGTGTGTGTGCGTGTGTGTGTGTGTGTGTGCGTGTGCGGCTTCTGTTCATTCTTGGCTTGTATGGTTTAACTCAATTTCTCTCTCTCTCTCTCCATTCAGTCAGCAGGACGTTATATGAATCACGCTTGTGCCGAGACCCCCCCCTTCCCCCTCCGCCACACACACGCACACACACACACAGACACACACACACACTGCAGTTAGATTATGCTAACAGTTTTCTATATAATAATAGACATAAATCTAAAACCATAATAACAGAACTGTAAGAAGTAAGAAAATTTGTCACAGAACTGCAGACAGACAGACAGACAGACAGAGTGTGTAATAAACAAATATAATAAACATCTGTAACTTATGAACTGAGTTAAAGCCTTGAATTAAAGATGAAAGTCAACACCGCAGTCACATCCTGATCGCTCCATCACACACACACACACACACACACACACACACACACACACACACACCCGACATCGTCTTGCTGTTCACATACTTATGGACTTGAGTGGATATATACAGAGATGTGTACAGGATATCTTAGTTCAGTTCAGAAGAGATTTACTGGCATCAATGTTAACAAAAATATTACAATTTGAATTTATAAACATATTAGATATTAAAGAATATCATGGTAGGTAAACATGTAAAAAAAAAGATGTAACATTGATATTAACAATCACAACAACTATGTGAACAGTAGTGATATTAAAGTGTAGTTAGTTGGTGATATTCAGGGTGTGTGTACGCTGTGTCTCACTGTCCCTCAGGCTCTCTCTCACACACACACACACACACACACACACAGTCTTTGCTCTCTGTGCTCCAGGTTCTCCTGTGTCTGAGCGTCTCCACAGCCAGACGTTGTCTCTCAGCCTGTCCCTGCTCAGCATCCGTCTCTGCTCGGTGTCTCTGACGGTGAAGAGACACTCTGCCGGTTCGTCCTCTCTCTCTTTAGGGCCCGATAGTGGTGCAGTCTGGACCGGGTTTGGGTCTGACTGTCCCAGTGCTCCAGATCGTCTCTCCTCATCTGATCAGTGATGTGTCTGATTCTGATGAGACTGTGCTGAGCGGTGCTGCTCTCAGACTGCAGTGTGTTAGGGTTTAGTGTGTTACTGGGTCTCAGAACCGGCTGACAGAGGGGGCGGGGTTTAGGGCCGAGCTCTCGGGTTCTCAGTGCTTCGTACCGCAGGGTGTTTTCATTACTCACTTTAAGATGTTTATAGAATTTTACTGCTCTCTTTTGTTCGGCTATAATCAGCGGGAATCGACCCAATTCTGCCTTGCGTGCACCGCTTGGTGTTTATCTCTGAACTTTGAGGAGATTTCTACAGAACTCTGCATGCAGGGACTCTGTGGGACGTTTGTCCCAGCGAGTGTAGTCGTGTTTACTGAGTGGAGCCCAAACCTCACATCCGTACAGCGCAATAGGCGCAATGACGCTATCGGAGATTTTACACCAAATTCTAACTGGATGTTTCTGTAGAAGCTTTTCTTGATTGCATGTGGAGCTCTTCGTGCTTTTTCTTTCAGTGCATTCACTCCCAGATCAAAGCCCCCGGAGGCGCTGAGTTTCAGTCCCAGGTAATCATAGTGTAATGCGTGCTCTATGGCGGAGTTTCCCAGAGTGAACATGTGTCTGTTTTCCTGAGATCTGGCCTTTTTTTGGAAGATGACGATTTTGGTTTTGGCCAGATTGACTGTCAGGGCCCAGTTCTGATGGTACCGCTCCAGCAGGTCCAGGTGTCGCTGTAGGCCATGTTCAGTGGGAGACAGCAGCACCAGGTCGTCTGCGTAGAGCAGAAATGTGACTTCCGTATTGTTTAGGGTCCAGGAGCTGCAGATTGTTCCAGTAACATCGCTAACTCATTCATGTAAATATTGAACAGAGTTGGACTCAAGCTGCAGCCCCGTCTCACCCCGCCCCCGTCTCACCCCGCGTCCCGTCTCACCCCGCGTCCCGTCTCACCCCGCGTCCTGTCTCACCCCGCCCACTGTCTCGCCCCGCGCCCTTGAGTGAAGTATTCTGTTTTTTTGTTGCCGAGTTTTATGCTGCATTTCTTGTTCAGATAGATGGACTTGATGATGTCATACTTTACCTCCTACACCACTTTTTAAAACCTGATCAAATAATCCTGTGTGCCAAATCGAATCAAATGCTTTTTTAAAGTCTACAAAACATGCAAAAATGTTGATATTGTTGTTTTGGTGAACATGTTGGTTGATTAGGGTGTGCAGGGTGTAAATATGATCAGTGGTGCGATGGTTTGGTAAAAAGCCGATCTGACTCTGACTCAGGACGCTGTGTTCGGTAAGGAAGGTCTGGATCCGGGCGTTGATGATGCAGCAGAACACCTTCCCCAGATTACTGCTCACACAGATGTCCCGGTAGTTGTCCGGGTCTAATTCATCTCCACTCTTGTGAATTGGGGATATGAGCCCCCGGGTCCAGGTGTCGGGAGAACAGCCAGCTTGAAGAACCAGGTTGAAGAGTTTCAATACGGCGCTCTTCATTACAGGACTGCTGTGTTTAAGCATCTCTGTCCTGATGCTGTCTGGGCCACACGCTTTCCTGTCTTTAAGGTTTTTCAGTGCCGCAGCCGATTCCTCCAGTGTAATTTGGTAATCAAGTGGGTTATTTTTTATGATGATTTCTAATTTATTTAGTTTATTCTGCATGACTTTTTTATTGTTGTAAGATTTTGTGGGGAGATTTATTTAAAAGTGATTCAGAAGAGGTTGTCCACGTTTTTGGATCTTTTACCGATGTGTCCTGAGTGTGTGTCGGGTTTAGACTGATCCATTTCCACAGAACTGGTTTCCATTGATGGATTCTTTCATTTCTCTTCGTGTCTGATGGTTGTGCTGTTGAGGTCAGTGTTTTGTGGTAGTTTGTGTTTTTGGTTGGTTTTTGGTTGTATCGCTGTCTGAGCTGTTTTCTTGCAGACACACACTCCCCGTCAAACCATTTTTCAGTGTTGGATCTTTGTTTATGGTGTTTGTTTATTTTGTTTGTTTATGGTGTTTGTTTGTTTTACACAGATGAGCTTTAGTTGCTGATATGTGGTAACTTTAATTTATTTGCTCTACTGCGAGGTTCACACTGGTTTGATTGGGTTGGAACTCGGTTGTTAGGAAGGTGTTAATGAGGCACTTCTGTAGAAATCATTGTGTTAGAAAGTTCAGACACGGTTACGATCCATTTATAGCACTGATTAAAGTTCAGTAGTTTGTACTTAATTGGTTGCTGGATTCTTTTTAGGAACACATTAATTTAGCAGGTCTGATGAGGGGAGCTGTGGTGTGACAGTGAAGGTGCTTACACAGGAGGGAGGGGGCCATGTCAGGTACACGCCCCCCCCCTGTCTGTGTCTGTCCCTCCCTCTCTCTCTCTCCTCATGTCTCCTTCTTGTTTCATTTTTATCCTTTAATCATTTATTTATTTTCTTTGATTTTTCTTGTCACAGAGTTCATGATTTTGTATGTATGTGTGTGTGTGTGTGTGTGTGTGTGTATGTGTGTGTGTGTGTGTGTGTACAGCTCCCCAGACAGACGCCACAGATGAGTTACAGCACAATAACACACACACACACACCTCTCAGTAAACACGCAATATTACTGCACTTATCGATCGATTAGCGCGACACCACCACACCCCGTGCGCATGTCTGCGTGTCTGTGGGTGTGTGTGAGTGAGTCTTGCTGTGTGTGTGTGTGTGTGTGTGTGTGTGAGAGAGAGAGAGATGTACAGCCTCCTCGCTCAAACTGATTTGATAAATGGCCAGTTATTGCAGTGGCAAATTGTCCTGAAAGCAATTTGAGGCGCAGCGCGGTGACCGTTAAAGCAGCAGAATATTGATCCTCTCCAACTAATATAGTGAATATATCAGCTCACGCACACACACACACACACACACGCACACGCACACACACACACCCATACTTCCGCTGTTAGAAGAGAGAGAGAGAGAAAGAAAAAGACAGAGCAGGAAAGCAAGATGAGAAATGCTGATGTCAAAGAGAGGGAAAACAATACTGTGTGTGTGTGTGTGTGTGTGTGTGTGTGTGTGTGTGTGTGTGTGATAATAAAATAAAAGAATGTGACCATCAAACACACTTACTGCAGCCTGTGGCTATGCTGATGATGTACAGTCACAGGAAGCATATAAACACACACACACACACACACACACACACACACAGGGAGCCAGAATTGTGGCTCAGTGTGTTTAGTATTTTTATATTTGTATTTTAATTGTTTTATTACTTAGATTTTAATTATTTGTTAATGTTTAGAATTTTATTTTATTCAGCTGCACCGAAACCAAACAGATAAGCCCCGCCCACCGGAAATCAGTGTGTCATAGGTCTGTTCCACCGTCACTGACAACCAATCTGTGAGCTTTCCTTGGCTCAACACACACACACACACACACACACACACACACACAGGAAGCTGTAGATTGATCTTGCTTTAGCTCTCGGGGACTAAAAGTTATTGAAGGTGATTATCTTCCTTAATGTAAGTAATGTCATTACTTCTGCCTTTCCACACACACACACACACACACACACACACACACACACACACACATAATGGGGACCAAATATTCACAGAAGCACAATAATGATTACGAGGCCCTTGAGTTTACATTCACTTAATTTGCTATAACATTTAACTATATACTGACACACACACACACACACACACACACCTCTCCTTAGAGGAAATGTCACCATATCAACGATTAGAATGTTTTTTTTTTTATCCTGTTAAATCAAATGTATAATGAATAGTGTCTTAGTCTTTATTATGGAAAATCCATTCGCTCTGATTTTCACTCGGTTATAAATAAATGTACATTAATTACAGCACAGGTTAATAATTAAAATATACTTCATATTAAAATATTAAATACAGCACAGACTTGTCATGTAAACGAGTCTCATCTCAGACGGATCAAATGAACAACTACGGAGATTTAAAATTAGTGGAATTTGGTTCAGAAGCTTTAAACAGTAATAAACACTGAAAGGACGAAGCTGAAGCTCGACTTCACAGGAGAAACACAATCTGACCAACATCCTGAGCGGAGATCACTTACACACCTGCTGAAGTCACATGGCAGAAAAACATCTACAGCAGAAACCAGAGCTATGTTTAATAATAATGAAAGTAAGATCATTTACACACACACACACAGAACTACAAAGCTGTGTGCCCATAAGAAGACCATGTGTTAGTGTTGTTACCAAGCCTTCGGTTTGTTAAAGACTGGACTTTGGAGTGATGGAGAAAGGTCATGTGACCTGATGAGTCCAGAGTGATGGGCGTGTCAGGGTGAGAAGGGAAGCGCTGTAATGAAGCGATGCTCCCATCATGCATAGCGTCCACTGTACAAGCCTCTGGAGACAGTGTTATGATCTGGGGTCGCTTCAGTCGCTCAGGTCGAGACTCAGCAACGTTGTGTGGCGGGAAAATGAAGTCACATGACCACCTGAATGTACTGAATCACCAGCACATCACATCTGTGGAGGGTTTCTTCTTCCCTGATGGGACGCGCCGTATTCCAGGACTGAGAGTGTGTGTCATTTACACACATGAACTGGACACCACAGAATGTGTGTGTGTGTGTGTGTGTGTGTGTGTGTGTGTGTAAATGAAATATTACACATTTCAGGTGGTGTATTAAGGGTGTATCAGTGTGTGTATGAACACGGTAGTGTGAAGTAAAGAAGGATGAGTTTGGTGTGTGTTGTGTTGTGACTGAACACACTCTCACTTTACTAACACACAGGTTGTGTGTAGCTGTTTCTTTGCTCTGGCCGTCAGTCGAATGAAACCTTAGTGAATAAAGTGATACTTAACAAACCCGAGCTTTAGGACACACACACACACACACACACACACATCTATAAGGAGTAAACAGATAAAGTGACAGCATAATGATACACAAACAAGCTCTCATCGACCAACCAGATGCACTTACAGTTCAAACAACCAGAAAACTAATTAATTAATAATTAACAAGATAATTAATAAAACACTTCCACCTTTAACTTTCACTTTAATACAGAGATTAGAACTTTTAAATTAAATCCTTAATTCAATAAAATACTTGCGTGACCTGTAATTATCAAGCGCCCGAATGAAAACATGCATGTGTGTGTGTGAGAGAGAGAGAGAGAGAGAGAGAGAGTGCTGTGTAACAGTCAGAGGTAAAGCTGTAATCTTCAGATTGACAGATGAGTTTCTGCTGCTCTGTGGTTTCATGACTAGCTGTGATTTTTTTGTTTTGTTTTCTTGACTGTAACAGACAAAGGGAGCGCGGCGGCTGCGCGGCTGTCAGTGTTTATAGCTGCTGTAACATGAGTGTGATGTCACAGGTCACATGATCAAGTCAAATGATTAGCAACTGTGAAATGTCCGCATCCGTCCAGCTCTCCTGTACTCCTGTAACTCTCACACACTGTGCTGTGAGGTCTAGTGCATGTACTGTTGATGGAAGTAGTGTGTGTGTGTGTGTGTGTGTGTGTGTGTGTGTGTGTGTCCGTCCTCAGGGAGGGTCCCTTACACTCACTCTGTGTAATAAAGTCGAGAGAGAAAGGCTCAGTCACGGGCAGACCTGCTGAAATATGGCCACTGGAGTGCCGAGGGACGGGGATACACACACACACACACACACACACACACACACACACACACAGAGCGCAGTGGTGAAATATGGCTGATGTACATTATCAGGGGAGAGGAGGAGAAGACACGGCCTTCGGCTATTCGGGATTCATCTTTATGACGAATGACAAGGCACTAAACACACACACACACACACACACACACACACACACACACACACACAGTCATACACATCTTGTACAGGTTTGTACATCACCCGCTCCCACATCTCTCAGTAAAACTACTCCCTTTTATTTTCGCAATCCTCTATCTACATCTTTTCATCACTGTGTGTGTGTGTGTGTGTGTGTGTGTGTGTGTGTGTGTGTGTGTGTGTGTGTGTGGTTGTGTTTAAATCTAACTCTGTCGCTCTTTCTCTCTCATGTTTCCCACGTGAAGACGTTTTCACTGTCCAGGTCGTCCCTCAGCGTCTCGGGCTGCGATTGTGTCTAAAGCACCATAACCTCGTCAGAGCTCAGCGTTCCGGAGTCACGCCCGTGCCCGTGTTGTATGGAACACGTGATAGTCACGTGAAAATCCATGCGCTAGCTCAATAACTCCTCATCCTCGTGAGTGCGGCACGTCTCCCTGCTGCCTGATTCACATCCTCGCTAGCACGGCTATTCGTGTGCAGGGTCCAGACACGGACCGGAAGCATCCGGAACATTCTTATTTTTACAAATTTTAAAATCATTTTTGTGTGTTCATGAAGCGTCACACGACAATAATAATTTACATAATATACAAAACCTACTTCTGTCCACCAGTCCTGGGAGTGTGGGCGGATCCCCACGTGTTTGGTCTTTTAAATTTCTGAGCAACGTGTGACCCGGATCAGAACCCGGATCAACATGGCCGCTCACACGGAGGCGGAGTTTCGTTACTCACACAGCTGATTGGTCGAATGGAGTTTAAATTGGAATACACACGATCAGGACGCGGTTCTGAGGACGTGGTTCTGGGGGTGTGGGCTTCTATAGGGGGTGGAGTCAGGTCCAATTAACTGTTGCAAATGTGTGTTCTGAAATTACAGCTGGATTTTTAATTTGTGAATTTATTCATAGACATTCAGCCAATCAGCTTTTTATAATAATAATAATAATTGTTGTTGTTGTTATTGTTGTTATTATTGTTGTTGTTATTTATAACAGTAAATTGTTGTAGACACACACACACACACACACACACACACGCACACACACACACACTCCTCAATCTCGAGTTCCTTTGACCCCATTACCCCCAGAAAAACGCAACAATCTGCTCGTTCAGATTATATATTTATTTCTGTCTTTTTACTTGCGCACACACACACACACACACACACACACACACACACACAGGTTGCCATGGCGATGGTGCGTTATCGTGGCCTTGTTCCTGAGGCACCTCTGTCGGATCCATGCTAACACGATTAGCCGGCTGCAGCAGGGCGCAGGCTAATGGAATTAGCGTTGAGCTAATGGTGGACCGGAGAGAGAGAGGGAGGAAAGAAAGGGGTGTGTGTGTGTGTGTGTGTGTGTGTGTGTGTGTGTGTGTGGGGGCGCGTCAGAGAGAGAGAGAGAGTTTTAGACATGTCTAATAAATGTTTTTTGTTTGTTTTTTTTGCTCAGTGAAAAAGTTTTTCTAAACCCAGTGTTTGTGTAGTTCCTGAGGTTTATCACACAGTCGAGTTCATCTGAAATAATGTGTGTTTTATTTTGGTATTTTCTGGTACAGAGCGCTGATCACTGAAACGTCCCTCCTGCTTTCTTTTATCCTCTCTCTCTCTCTCTCTCTCTCTCTCTCTCTCTCTCGTTCCTGTTTGCTCTCTGTTTTCTCTCTTTTCACTCTTCCTCTCGTGTTAGTGCACGAGCCTCACATCATCTCAGTAACACAGGAAGTCTGATAATAATAATAATAATAATAATAACATACCCCCCCCCCCCCCCGCATCTCCCCCTCCACCCACAGCAATCAGGAGGAAGGAGAATGGCTGGTATGATGAAGAACACCCACTTGTCTTCCTCTTCCTCGGCTCCTCAGGAATCGGTAACAGCTTCACCTTCTCATTTACACACAAAAACACACACGGCACTATACACACTAATACACACTTTTATTACACACACTAATACACACTTTTACACACTTTTATTATGCACACTAATACACACTTTTATTACGCACACCAATACACACTTTTATTGCACACACTAATACACACTTTTATTGCACACACCAATACACACTTTTATTACACACACCAATACACACTTTTATTACACACACTACTACACACTTTTATTATACACACTAATACACACTTTTATAACACACTAATACACACTTTTATTACACACACTAATGCACACTTTTACTATACACACTTTTATTACACACACTAATACACACTTTTATTACACACACCAATACACATTTTTATTGCACACACCAATACACTTTTACTGCACACACCAATACACACTTGTATTGCACACAAATACACACACCAATACACATTTTTATTGCACACACCAATACACACTTTTATTGCACACAAATACACACACCAATACACATTTTTATTGCACACACCAATACACACTTTTATTGCACACAAATACACACACCAATACACATTTTTATTGCACACACCAATACACACTTTTATTACACACACCAATACACATTTTTATTACACACACCAATACACATTTTTATTGCACACACCAATACACACTTTTATTACACACACTTTTATTACACACACTAATACACACACCGATACACACTTTTACTGCACACACCAATACACAGTTTCATTGCACACACCAATACACACTTTTATTGCACACTAATACACACTTTTATTACACACACCAATACACATTTTTATTACACACACTAATACACACTTTTATTACACACACCAATATACTTTTACTGCACACACCAATACACACTTTTATTGCACACAAATACACACACCAATACACATTTTTATTGCACACACCAATACACACTTTTATTACACACACTTTTATTACACACACTAATACACACACCGATACACACTTTTACTGCACACACCAATACACACTTTTATTACACACACCAATACACACTTTTATTATACACACTTTTATTATACACACTTTTATTACACATACTAATACACACTTTTATTACACACACAAATGCACACACTACTACACACTTTTATTACACATACTAATACACACTTTTATTACACACACTAATACACACTTTTATTACACATGCTATATTACACACAAATGCACACACTACTACACACTTTTATTACACACACTAATACACACTTTTATTACACATGCTATATTACACACAAATGCACACACTACTACACACTTTTATTACACACACTAATACACACTTTTATTATACACACTTTTATTATACACACTTTTATTACACACACTTTTATTACACACACTAATACATACTTATTACACACACTAATACACACTTTTATTACACATACTAATACACACTTTTATTACACACACTAATACACACTTTTATTACAGATACTAATACACACTTTTATTACACATGCTATATTACACACAAATGCACACACTAATACACACTTTTATTACACTCACTAATACACACTTTTATTACACACACTAATTCACACTTTTATTACACACACTAATACACACTTTTATTACACATGCTATATTACACACAAATGCACACACTACTACACACTTTTATTACACACACTAATACACACTTTTATTATACACACTTTTATTACACACACTTTTATTACACACACTAATACATACTTATTACACACACTAATACACACTTTTATTACACATACTAATACACACTTTTATTACACACACTAATACACACTTTTATTACACACACTAATACACACTTTTATTACACATGCTATATTACACACAAATGCACACACTACTACACACTTTTATTACATATATTACTTCACACGAATACACATACACTAATACACACTACTACACACATTACTACACACTTTCACATGTGTATCAGTTTGTGTCTTTACACTGACTAATAAGTAGATTTTTCAAATGTATTATTAATTTGTACGTGTGCGCCTGTGGACTGGTGTTATATGCTGTATATGTGGTGAAATGTTTCAGTTGCACAGCGTCCTGTATGGTAGAAGCTAATTCTTTTGCAGAGTTTGTTTATAATTGTAATTAAATCTGAAACTTAATATCAAATCAGAATATTTATATCTGTGTTTTATATTTTATATTTAAATCTTGATCCTGACATAATCACAGCACATACAGTATGTATTCACAATGTGTGTTTTACAGAAACATAGCTTGTTTACATGCATATTATATTTTAC
>CM059218.1:115000-142500 GCA_030347435.1 Clarias fuscus | reverse complement strand
TACACCCTCACAACTGCCCCTACATACACCCTCACAACTGCCCCTACATACACCCTCACAACTGCCCCTACATACACCCTCACAACTGTCCCTGCATACACCCTCACAACTGCCCCTACATACACCCTCACAACTGCCCCTACATACACCCTCACAACTGCCCCTACATACACCCTCACAACTGCCCCTACATACACCCTCACAACTGCCCCTACATACAACCTCACAACTGCCCCTACATACACCCTCACAACTGTCCCTGCATACACCCTCACAACTGCCCCTACATACACCCTCACAACTGCCCCTACATACACCCTCACAACTGCCCCTACATACACCCTCACAACTGCCCCTACATACACCCTCACAACTGCCCCTACATACACCCTCACAACTGCCCCTACATACACCCTCACAACTGCCCCTACATACACCCTCACAACTGCCCCTACATACACCCTCACAACTGCCCCTGCATACACCCTCACAACTGCCCCTACATACACCCTCACAACTGCCCCTACATACACCCTCACAACTGCCCCTACATACACCCTCACAACTGCCCCTACATACACCCAGACCACAACTGCCCCCATATACCTTGACACCTGCCAGCACTGTAACTGCCCCTTAAGCAGGACTGTGTTTTCCTCTGTGCCAGTGTACCTACACACACACACACAATTGCTTCAGTATAACACTCTGTACTCAGTTCTGTGTGTGTGTGTGTGTGTGTGTGTGTGTGTGTGTGTGTGTGTGTGTGTGTTGTCCCTCAGGCCAAACAGAGACACGACATCACCCTGCTGTGGGATCGGGGTGTGCTGGAGCTGCTGACTCGAGGGTACAACCTCCACTACGGCGCTCGCTCCATCAAACACGAGGTACACGATCAGTCAATAACAGCATTGATACACAATAGACTAATCAATGCTGCACACACACACACACACACACTTGCGCACACACCACTAAACACACACCGGGTGTCAGGAAGAGAGAAATATGAGGAGAAGAAACAATAACGGTCCTTATTGGATTGGAGGCTCCATACACTGATATTGGCTCATGGACTGGGGAGGTGTGTGTGTGTGTGTGTGTGTGTGTGTGTGTGTGTGTGTGTGTGTGTGTGTGTGTGTGTGTGTGTGTAAACTTTTTGATATGAGGTCAGACTTTCTGGTTTATTTCTTTACATAATAATAATAATCTTTGTTCATTATTATTTTATGTAATAAATTCTTATTATTAATATAATATTTTCTGTTATAGAAAGTATTATAATATTAAACTTGACAATAAACTTTATTATTATAACGAGTGTGTGTGTGTGCTGTGACGCTGTAACAGCAGATAAAGATGCTTTAAATAATCAGAATCACTGTTGTAGTGCAAATGATGATGTAATTGAATATTGATAGAAAATATGAAAGGATTTGTTAATGTTTAAGATTTTTATTAATAATAATAATAACGTGCTCTGCACTCGTGCTGCTCCTCCTCAGTCGATGCTGTTCTGGTTTTGCAGGTGGAACGCCGGGTGGTGAACCAGTTAGCGGCAGCGTATGAGCAGGAGCTCCTCCCTAAAGGCTGCACGCTCCGCCTCATTGTGGACGGAGAGCTGGGGGACGAGGAGGACGAGGGACGGGCGAGTCCTTCTCTCCGCCTGGAACTTGTGGATAAAGACAGAAAAACACGAAAGCTGGAAATCCGTCCACCGCTAAACCCCGAGCAGGTCGCGTTCGCAGACTGACTTCCTGCTAATCACCTGCTAAAGTCTCGCGCGTGGTTCTGCTCATCACTAACACGTTAAACACGCTGCTCCTGAAAGTTCACGTTTCTGTGAAGGTCGGAGACGTGTTTCTGTCTGAAGGTTTTCGTACACGGTTACAGGAGAGAGCAGAGCTCCAGACTTTGGGTCGTTGATCAGAAGGTTCTGTGTTTAAATCCCAATACAGCTGATCTGTTCTTTCCCTTCATCTTCTGCACATCGCTGTGGACACGCCCACAGGCCAAAGAAATAATCGTGTCATTATTGTTTAAGAATAAAATATTTATGATTGATTAATAGTGTTGTGACTTTGCTCGTGTCGCCTCCTGCAGCAGGACAGACGTACAGCGCCGTTTCATTCACTCTGAGCTCACAGTGCTGTGGTTTGTCCTGAGCTGGTGAAGGGAATGACATCGTTACAGAGGTCACATGACTGTTACAACATCGCAGCCTTAGAAATGTGTGTAAAATGAGTTTTGCAACTAAATCACTCAGGTTTCAATGCCACACTTCAGGAACCGACTTTATCTTAGAAAGAATTTATCAGTTGAATAAAAACTCTCTTACATTAGGGCAGTTCATTGTAAGGGTGAGTTACGCAGCATTATGCTGGTTAGAATTTAATTTTAGAGTTTTTTATCATTAATTGTTTAAGTAGATAGAATGTTTACAAAATTTTGCTTTCAGTGAATAAAGATTTCTCACTTATTCTCACAGATATTTAAATCAAGTTAAATCAAGCTTTAGCGTTAATGAGCCGGACATCTGCACCGGTGCTAAACATTCCTGATCACTGGTACCATCACCGGCATGGAAAAGATTTCAGACCAACAGCGTTACGATCATTTACGATACGGCCTTGATCACTGTTCACCCCACTGGAGCACCCGACCCGGTATCATCCCACACGGCAGATCTAATGAGACACGTCTCCTGATGGACATCACCGCTCGAGTGACGCCAAGGAAGCTGAGAAGCTTAGAAAAGACACAAAGACCTCGAAATGGAGATTTCATGAATGTGGAACACAAGATTACATGATTGATGATGAAATTCCTTTCACTGGGAAACTGAAGGGCCTCGGGACATCAGCGGGAACCAGAGGAAGATTAATAACATAATAATAATAATAATAATGATAACAATAATACTTTATACTAGTTTATTCCATCTGTTTCAGCTGGACTTGGGATTATCTCTTATCTCTATGATTGAATAGATCACTAATAAACTTCAAATAAGTGTATTTAGTTATATAGTGATTTTAACAAAGGACATCGCCACAAGGTTTTATGGAAATAAAAATTCCAGACATGAATTTAAAAAATAATGTAAAGAAATATTAAACGTGCGGGCCTCCGAGTGGCGCAGTGGTAAAAGCGCTCACCCTATCATCCGGAGATCGCTAGTTCGAATCCCGGGTGGTGCTGTAACCTCTCGCAGCCGGAGGTCTAGAGAGAGCTGATTGGCCGAGCTCTCTCAGAGGGGAGGGATGAGAGGTACTTAGTGCTCCCACATTAATCACGGCTCTACAGCCAGTCAGGGGCGTCTGTGAGCTCGCGCGACGGAGGGAGCGGATAGCGCCGTCCTCCGAGTGTGTTACGCCGCCCACAACGGTGCGCGAGCGAGCGGTTCGAAAAGATGCGGTCGGCTGGCGTCACGTGGTTCGGAGGAAACACGTGATAGTCTTCGGCCCTCCCGGCTGAGTGGTAGTAGTAGCCTTAATGTGGGAGCCCCCTAGTGACGGGGAGGAATTGGACACGACTAAATTAGGGAGAAAATCGGGGGGAAAAAAAAAAAAAAAAAAAAAGAAATATTAAACGTGCAGTTTTATCAGTTTGTCCCCGGATGCAGACGGAAGTGACGCAGCGAAACTGCTCGTATCGAAGGCGGTCCAGAGCATCTTAATGAGCTCCGAGTGGACCCGCCCTCAGGTGTCACATGTATCTATAATCAGCCATCTTCATCTTTATCCTCATCCTCATCCTCATCACTCTCAGCAGCCTCTGTGTCATGAGATCTCCAGAGTGGATCAGGCGGTCCATGGTTTATGATCTCTGACCCGCACTGGGAAACTCCACTAACTATAACAAACATTTATAATCATCTTTAAATCTGAGTGTCATTAATGTACAGAACTATAAACTAAAATACTGCAGTCTGTCTCCGAGCAAATTCATTTCATCCATAATATATAAACTGCTGCGTTAATATCGCACAACTGTAAAGAAGTATAACAATGTAAAGAATTTTAATTTAATTTAAAAATCTACATTGGACTGTGTGTGTGTGTGTGTGTGTGTGTGTGTGTGTGTGTGTGTGTGGAAAAGGAGCTCTGTGTATTTTAAGTTTTTTTTTCTAATTAATCAGAATGTTTTAAAATTATGCTTTGCCATTCTAGTTCATCAAATCTGAATAAAGTTTAATGCTTGTGTGTGTGTGTGTGTGTGTGTGTGTGTGTGTGTGTGTGTGTGTGTTTGTTTAATTCAATTAAAGACCATGAAAGTAAAAGACGTGACTCTCAGTACGGAATGTGTCGTCCTACAAAAGCCTGCTGCTAAAACACGACGGAAAAATTTCATCTAGGAATGTAACGTGTGTGTGTGTGTGTGTGTGTGTGTGGTGTTTAAATGAGGAGATGAACAGAAGCAGTCAGAAAGGAACACAATCCTCTGTTTCACAGCATCCCGCCATACACATGTAGAACATCGCTTCCTTCCAACTGAGAACCAATTAACATAAAAACACACCACAGCGGCATGCGGGCTATTCCACTGACCACACGCGCGCGCACACACACACACACACACACACACACACACAGATGTGGAGGAGGGATGTGTGTGTGTGTAAGTAAGAGCTCTTTTCTCCTCCTGTATTCTCCTGATGTCATTTCTAACGGTCAGAAACTCCACAAAGACAGACTTAAAGTATCAGTTTATAGAGTAGAGACACTTTTGGATGGAAAAGTGCTGAGACGGAGACGGAGACGCAGGGAAGACGGGAATATTGGAAGACGGGAATATTGGATGACATGCCGGAGTCCATTTGTGAAGGAGATGCAGTGTGCTAAGTGTTACTGCGCTGAAAATCGTTCTGTCAAATTCAGTTAGAGAGCGAGACAGAAAAGTGCTTCATGTCCGGAGAGGTTTCGACGCATTTCTCCTTCTGTCTCTCACACACACTTTCCTCTCCACTCAATAGTCGAGTTCAGAAGAGCTTTTATTTTTGTCTGACTGCATTTCTTTATTTCTTTAATTTTTCTCTCTCTCACACACACACACACACACACACACACACACACACACACAAAGATTCAGTTTTATTTATACAGCGCTTGGTCATTGTCACAAAGCAGCTTTACAGAATATAGAAATTATGGAAAAGTTGAATTAAATGTGTCTAAATTGTACTGATGGTTTTGTCCCTGATGAGTCGGCCGAGGCGACGGTGGTGAGGAAGACGTAGTAGGTTTTGTAATCCGGAGCACCAACGAGCCGCCTGCATCCTGCATCCTTTGACCAAAGTTGTTTTGCAGATTGTAAGACACTCGCGTGCTGCGACATGAGAGCATTTAGTGCTTCATAGGTTGAAAGTAGTATTTTAAAACCAGTGTGAAATTTCACTGGGAGCCAGTAGAGTGTGGATACGGTGGGGGTCATGTGCTCGTATCTTCACAATGCAATAACACACTCATTTCATCCACACACAACCCTGAAACCATCAACACACATTATTTTGTTCAGATGTCATTGAATTTTACAACTGGTGGTCCTGAGCTTATACACACACACACACACACACACACACACACACACACACACAAACTCACCACTTCAACACCCACATTTTTTTTTCATTTTTTTTCTGGAACAGAAGAAAGGTTGTTGTTTTTTTAAACGCTCCCTTTGCCTCATGCTTGTGCGATTTCTTCTTACACAAATTCCCTGTTAAACCTCCGCTAGCATGTAGAGCTTTTTATTTTTAGCAATTTGCCATTTTTGTGCAAGTGCTTATTTTCTTTAACAGGACCCCTGACATTAGCTTGCAACAGCAAAATCTTTCAGTGTTTAAAATAAATCCAGCATTGTGATTACGCTGAGCTAGTTAGCAAAGTCGCTACACCACAACCCAATACCACGTCAGCAGCGAGTTTTGTCAATTTCCACTAGCGAGCTCACTGTTCCACCTCAGTGTGTAGCGATTCAAACGTATCAGCTAAACACTCATGAAATGACACAAAAGTAAGTAATATTAAATATTAAAACCTAGTTAAACTTTGTTAGCTGATGAAGCTAAAGACAGTTAGCATGTGGGGTGGAGTTCTGCTTTAACCACCTGAGATGACTTTTTCCCCCAGACTCAGCTCCATTAAACTCTCACACACTCCAATGTCTCAGTATCTGTTACACACCAAACACACTGAACACTGATTTCTCTTCATCACAGGACGCGAGACTGCGTGTCTGCGAGATTCGTCTTTGGGATTTTGGGATTGTTTACGTGACCGAGTACAGAGACGTTCAGTTTAAAATAAATCTTAAAAGAAACGTTTATCTGTTCTCACGTCCTGTCACAGATCTCTCCAACAGAAACGACTCGCCTGCATGATGAGCGCTCAAGAGATCAGCGTTTATCCTATTAACAGACCCGCCGCGTTCGGAGTCACATCACAGCCTTCTCACCTCGAACGGACAGATTAATTAGGAAGAGTCTATTTGGAAATATAATAATCTAACATTAGAGGCATAATAAAAAGAAACTGTTTTATTTTTGATACCATGTGAAGGTGAGAGGTTTTGTACTTTTACTCAAAAATGGAAATCTGGGATTTTTACACGAGTCGTATTTGACCCAGAGGCGCTCTACATTCACTTATGGACAGGATTAATGTTTTTCATCCATTAATTATTATATTACATTATATTATATTATATTATATTATATAAATTTTTGTACGTTTCTTTTTTTTTTTTGCTATAAAATTTGCATTTTAAACACACTGTATAAATAAAGATTTTATTACTTATTGCTATTTATTTTCTCGGTTACAGTCCGGAGCTGTACTGTATGGAGTGTGTGTGTGTGTGTGTGTGCAGCATAGCAGTGTTACAGTAGAATCGTACACTTTAACTGTAAAGATTATTAAACAAATTAAGATTTTTTAAATATCTCAGGATCATTAATCATGTTTGAGTAAAAGTGCTTTGTTGTAAATAAAGCAGAGTTGTGTTACTGTATTGTGAAATGTACACACCCAGTGTAGCAGCTATCATTAGCATCACTTAGCATCTCCGGACTGTTCTGTCTTTTATTTTCAGAAAAAAAATGTAAAAAAGCAAATCTACCCTGCAGTTAGTGTGTAAAGTGGCTCCTCATCAGGTGTTTGTTTTCTTCTTGTACCACAGCAATTTAACAACAGTTATAGTTTTAAGTTATTAATGAGTGACATCATATTTTTATCCTTTCACATTTATAGTAATGACGTGGAACTTGTTCTGTTAACACATACATTTTAGCAGCTATAGACAGTCTTTCTTCACATTCATTCTCACGGGTGCTTCTTAAACACAGTTAGGCCACGCCCATTAACATTTAAAGATTTGTACCACTAATTCCTCCATATTTTACTGGGCGTAATATTGTCAAAAATAAAGGCTCGGATTTCAGCTTACAGTGAGGCAGGACAAAACTAAGTGCATCCCTGTGTTAGCATCCATACAGCCATAGTGAATCATGGAAATTGTCAAAAAATGTTGAATTTTCCACCACTCTCAAAAAACACATAATAAATTAATAATAATAACAATGATGATGATAATAATAATAACACACAACAGTTCTTTTGGGCCGAAATGTGAAGTTCTCTGATCTTCAAGAGGTGCTCTTAGTTTCATCATTCTACATTACAAAGCTGAGATCTGAGGACTTCAGTGTGAACTGAGTGTGTGTGTGTGCATAATGTTAGAGGAGCTATAAACACTCATTTAGAATACGTTAATAAGTTCAAATGCAGCGTGTTGTGTAACTGAGAAACCGAGATGAAGCTTAAACTCCTCTGCTGTAGCATTTAGAAACGATTATGTATTTAAACGAGTGCCTTATTTTTATAAACACTGCACTACTGTCAGAGCCACAGTAACAGACTCAACGTACAGACACTGAT
The DNA here is from genome assembly GCA_030347435.1 of Clarias fuscus. Classification (NCBI taxonomy): domain Eukaryota; kingdom Metazoa; phylum Chordata; class Actinopteri; order Siluriformes; family Clariidae; genus Clarias; species Clarias fuscus. The sequence continues at coordinate 134,563 of CM059218.1, read as the reverse complement.
CAGCCATAACATTAATATTTATATATATAATACAAGAGTCTCAAAATGTATTATACATGTGTAAGAATGCATGTTAAAATGAAAAGAAAAAAAAAAATAAAGTCAATATAACAACTACAATGTGTTGTATGAACCTCATCAAGGCTGATCCTGTGTACACGCCCATCTTTGGCAAACAAATGAATATGAATCAAATGCAAAGGTCATGTGACAAGTTGTCAAAACAAACAAGATGTCGGAAACCCAAATAAGACTTTTCTTGGCAAATTTCATAAAAAGCTTGCATCTTATTTTGCGAGTTCGCTCTGAGTCTGCCTTGATTGTTGTTTTGAAAAAATGTATAATTTCAGGTCTCAGCGCCATGGAAGGTTGAGCGTAATTAGCATACTAAAAGTGCAGGCTGCACAAAACATTATTTTGAAAAATTCTTCATTTTTATTAAGTTTCAAAAACATTATTAACAGAATGTAAAAAAAAATCATTTGTTATAGATAAATGTCCAAAACCCAGCAGAGCATGAAAACAACATGACACGGACGGAGTGACTGATTTGTTGTTATAATTAATGTCTTGGCGTAAAACTGGAAACCACATTTTTAAAAAGCAAAGAACCCTGAAAAGCCTCTTTGTAAAAGACCTCCGGATTGTCCCTACAGTTGATCTGGAGTTTCTCCTGGAGCTCTGGAGCAGTGTGGGTGTTCAGTAGGAGGTTCCTGAGGGCCTCCTGGAGGAACCTGCAGGGTGTGAGGGGTGAGTGAGGGGCTGCTGCGGCTTCTCTCCGTGACTTTAATATCATATTTTTTATACGGCAGCGTGTCTGCGGTGTTGCCATGGTAACGGCGCGAGCCGGTAATGCAGCGCCATGTGCCCGCGTGCAGTCCTGCTGTGTTCTGTAAAAATGAGAGGAATGAGGGACCCTGCTTTAAACACCAGCCTTATCTCACACACACATTTACCCCCTGAGACAGAATAACGGGAGGGGTGAGTGTGTGTGTGTGTGTGTGTGTGTGTGCAGGACTCAGAGCTGTAGCTCCGGGACAGCGCGCGTGGCAGATTGCAGGCTAATTAGTTTAGTGTGAGTGTAATTTGATTAAGTTTGCCGCTCCAGTTGGGTCTGGCCCTGAGAGCGCGCGCACACCGGGACCGGAGAGCTCGTGATCTGATTAGTGTGTTTGGCGGAGCCGCTCCTCCGCGCGCGCACCGGGCTTATGGTTTTATTCTTCTTTTTTAATTTTTTTTTTCCACCTGTTTTGGAACCAGGGAATGGACCCAACTCTCTCTCTCTCTCTCGGGACCGCGGCTTCATTCCATCTCGTCCAGTCCGGGTTTAATGTAATGTTGTTTTTATTCACTAATGCACATTTCAGTCCAAAAACTAAAACCTGATTTAGATCATAAGTGGAGCCGCGCGTGCAGGTTGATGGTATTGAGTCAGTCTGGGAATAAAAGTCTCGCCGAAGCGGTTTAACTGCAATAACTTACTGTTTACTATCTCACACTATATATATATAACAGTATACACACACACACACACACACACACACACACACACACGGTTGGGTCTCATCAGGACCCTGAATGAACCTGAGGAATTAAAACATAAGAACAAACAGTAAACAAACAGTAAACAACTTCAATTCTCCTCTTATTAAACATTAGTGAAATATTCATTAAGAGAAATAATGTCGCTAATGCGGAACTTTCACAACTACACATACACGTAGCTCCAGTACTCTTAGTGCACAGCTGTGACTCTGCGGATGTGCCTGTAGTGTGTGTGTGTGTGTGTGTGTGTGACGACCTGGACTCGGAGGATCAGCGACGCTCCTGCGCGACTGATGGAGCCTCCGGTCTTTCTGTATATATTTCTATAAGACTTCTTTCCCCGCTGCTGTTACAACACGACATGTTTACTGCATGAATCTCATGTCTGTCCAGCTCTGTGTACTGCTTTTATATAGCGTAGCATACAAACAAACAAACAAACAAACAAACAAACAAACAAACACGGTGAGGCACATTAACAGGCGCATTATCGGCAGAGCGGGTACACAGCGGGCAGTTCCCGTCATGCACAGCGGCAGGAGAGAAGTTAAAAAGTTAAAACAGTTTCCATCCAAAAGAGCAGCGACCTTCAGCACCGGGCCGTTAATCCGCTCAAAGCGCGCGCCTGCCCCGCCCCCTCTAATCCGGGTTTTAACTCCTCGGGAGTTTTTGAACTTTGCACTGTTTAAAATTCATTGCTGATTAGTGGACACACACACACACACACACACACACTGTGTAAATAAGACGCGGGAAGTGAAGGACACTGGGAAGTTTCTCTGTGTGTGTGTGTGTGTGTGTGTGTGTGTGTGTGTTTGATTGACAGGCCGCGGATTTGCAGTTCAGGTCTAAACTCTGGCATGAAGCATCTGATCGATGGAGGAACAGACAGGAGGAGGAGGAGGAAGAGGAAGAGGAGAAGTTTTTAATAAATTGCTCGGACATGTTTAACTTCCCCCTCAAGTGGCCAGATTAATTTCTCATAAAGCTCGAGCCTTTAAACCGCCGCGTTTCTGCTTCGCCATCAGAAAAAAAAAACATTTTAGACAAAACTGGAACAGACGCGGGTGGGGGTGAGGGGGGCGGGTTGTTCCTGAACACTAATTGAATTCTCTTTCGTTGGAGTTTGACGTTAATGCCATTCGATGCTCGTGCCATTAAAAGGAGAACCGGGTCCCGCGCGCCGGTGGCGGTGAGGCTCGAGGCAGGAATCCGGTGACCGAGCGCTCGTGAATGCAGATTGGTGTAATGAAGAACAAGATTGATGAAAAAGGAAAGAGGCGGGGCCAGATTGATAGATGGATAGAGAGAGAGAGAGAGAGAGAGAGAGAGCCGTACACTCCTGCACAATAACACAGAATCATTCAATAGATATTTACACAACAAGCGTGCTGTGACGTCACACATGTGCAGCGTTATTATTATAAATTATATTTAATAAACAAATATATGATCGGTAAAATTTTAACAAGACTTAATGAATCTTAAATCTAAAATCTTCTCTCTCTCTCTCTGTCTCCCCTCGTGTGCAGCTGCTTAGTGCGAGCGTTCATGTCAATAAAACCGAATTGAATTGAGTTTCGTTAAATTGAAAGAGGGAGAGAGACCGACAACTGGCTTATGGGCACGCGCACCGGTTTATGGGCACGCGCGCGCTCGTTCGCTACACCGGGCCGGGTGAGAGCGCGTGCTGAAACTGATCACGTGTCATTAACTCAAACTGAACTGATCTGATTTTCTGATCATTATTAATATTTATTTGTCCGAGTTTTTTTTGTTCAGAAGAAACACATGAATAAACATTCCGGAGTTTGATGTATTACAAACAAATCTGTTTCATTTTTATATTTGCAAAGAAAAATATTTAAAGTTTATTTTTTCGACCTATTTAAAGTGATTTATATTATTTTTATTAACCACGAATTCAAATACGCGTCTTTACATGAGGTTTTATAAAACAGAAAATATAAAAATGGTGAAAACAAAACGAAAGTGTAATTAGTTTTGCATAAACTTCTGCTAATGGACGAGGATTATCTTTGGCTCACTACCGCCATTAGCATCATTAGCATCATTAGCAGTGTGGCTGATGATTCGAGTGTTTATTAGCGCAGTGTTTGATCTTGTGTGTGTGTGTGTGTGTGTGTGTGTGTGTGTGTGTGTGTGTGTGTGTGTGTGTGTGTGTGTGTGTGTGACAGAACCGACCGGCGGAAATCTGATGCAGCAGCCGGTGAAAGCTTCTATTTTACAGACACGGCTCTTGGTGTGCGCGCGCTGCCGATGTGCACCCCGATCACGAGCGCGAGGTGTTCGCGGTGCCGAAAACACCACGTGCGGCGGAAGCGCGCGTAATTTGCCCTGTGATGGATGGCGCGCGACGGGAGGAAGACGCCTCGCATTACCGAAATGCACCGTGACGAGTGAGAGAGGAGGAGGAGGAGGAGGAAGACCCGGTGATACACACACACACACACACACACACACACACACACACACACACTCGGGGCTCTGACACAAAGCAGTGTTTATGAGTTTAATTACATTAATGGCAGTGTGTTCATGCTGCACGCGCACAGATTCACTAAACACTAAACGTTCAGCGAGTTAAACACTGCACGAGTTAATCCGCATCTGCACGAGTTAATCGAGTCCGTCTAATCCTCATCCAATCTGATCATCATGATTTAGAAGGAACTGTCACTCACACGTGTTGTTTTGGTGACAGTCAGCATTGTTAAAGCGCTATAGAAATCAAATCAAATGAAGTTGAGTTGATCCTGGAGCAGATGATTCAGCTCTGAGCAGGTGTTTTACTGTAAGTGTTTATGGAACACCGTGATGATCAGGACATGGAGCTCAGATTCTTCAACCCCTTCAGGGGAGTTCTTTAGTGTTCTCTCTAAAATGTTCCATTAATGAGCTCGGAACCCTTTAGAGCTCTGATCTACCCAAACCTAAAACCCTGAAATCAACCATTACTCACTTTAATTTCTTGACGTCACGACGAGTGTGATATATGTCACACAACAAAAATTGTAAGAACAAATCTTACGAATAATATAAAAATCAAATAATTACAAATATGCAAAGAACATCGGATTTATGTTATAATTTGATACTAACAAATTACAAGCATATAAAAATAAACAAGTTTTTTAAATAAACGTTATTATTATTATTATTTTTTTTTTTATGATTATTATTATTATTTGAATGAACCATCTTGTTGTGTAATAAACACTGATCGTTTATTTGAAGTGATTATTATATAAACACCGCGCGTGGCCTTCTTGTCGCCCCGGTACTGAATGCAGGAGATCAGAATAAAATTATAATATCGTTAAACATTCAAATTGTTGCTGTTCTTTCGGCTGCTCCCGTCATCGGGTCGGACATCGGAATATCTAATCCACACACAACTCAGCACAGGTTTTACGCCGGATGCCCTTCCTAACGCACCCGCCCATTTTATCCAGGCTTGGGACCGGCACTGCATCCAGTGACTGGGGATTGGGCACTCGGTGGGAATCGAACCCAAGCCTTCAACATGGTAGGAATGTGCGAGAAACCTACCTCTGCCCGTATAGAACAATACTGGATTTCTTTTTTGGATTCACCTTCTAATTCAGTGTTGTTTGGTTATTTATTTTCTTCATTCTAGAACAATACAGGAGATTTTTATTCAAAACTATGAAATAACACATGTGGAATTAGGTAATTAGTCAGTTGTTATTATAAGACATGAAGGTCGGCTGTTCTGGATCAGTTCCTGCAAGAACAGTATTGTGTGTCGAGTGTGTTTGTAAACCCCATCGAGCTCCATGATGAAACTGTCTCTCATGAAGACCTTCCCAGGAAAGTGAGACCAAAACTTACTGCTGCAGAGGAGAAGTTCATTTAGAGTCACCAGCCTCAGAAATCACCAATTAACCTCAAGCAGCACCTCAGATTAGAGCCGTTATGAAGCTTTACAGAGCAGAAGGAGCAGATATACATCTCAATATCAACTGTTCAGAGGAGATTATTGTGTGTTTTATATAAACGCCTTCAGTGGTGATTTACAGTGTAGAGAGAAATAAACATCAGGAGCGACCGAGGGATCTGTTTCAAACTTAAAAACTTAAACTGGTTTAATTAGATCACTTTTTCATTTTTCAATGTAAATATTAGTTTTAATCTGAGAACAACTTTCTCTAATCACAGTTGAGCTGAGTTTGTTTTCTTCTTCTAATTATTATTATGATGATGATGATTATTATTATTAATATTGTTATGATTATTATGATTATGATTATTATGATGATGATTATTATCACATTAGGTTCTTTTCCCTGCTCGCTGCATCAGGTGACTCAGAATCAGCTCGCGCTCTAAACCGGATGTTCCGTGGCCCGTCAGTGTGTAATTGACCAGCTGTAAGGTGAATCTGCCCGGTACGTCGGTAAAGGGTTAACGCGCTCGGGCTGCGCTGTAGTGAGGGGGCGGGGGGAGGAGGAGGGCGCGAGCTCCCGAGACATTGTCATGTAAAGCGGGACCACCGCCTCGCTATTGTCTCGCGCGCTGCCAACTTTATTATAAACGCTGCACGAGCTTCACCGGGCGGAGCAGAGCAGAGCAGAGCGCGCGACACACACGCACGCACGCACGCACACTCACGGAGGACCAGCGAGAGAGACGGAGAGCACGAGCGCGCACGAGCCTGGATCTGCGTCCGGAGCGCGTGGGAGAGACACCGGGGAGAGTGAGAGACTCTGATCCCCGCACCGCACCGTCACGCGCCGGCCGGAGTCACTGGACTTAACCGAACAGATCTGAAATCAGAGCGCGTGCTGCTGCTGCTCGGTCCCCGGTGCCCTCAGTAACCCGCCCGGTAAATCAGCGGACACCCGACTGTGTGCTCGGACAGCCTCGGCTCGCGCGCGCCGTCTCCACATGTACAAAATGGATTACTCGTACCTGAACACGTACGACTCGTGCATGGCGGCGATGGAGGCTTCAGCTTACGCGGACTTCAGCTCGTGCAGCCAGGCCAACACGTTCCAGTACAACCCGATCCGCACGAGCTTTGGGGCAAACCCGGGCTGCGCGCCGCTCGGTACGGCCAGCTGCAGCCTCGGAGCGCTGCGCGAGCACCAACCTGCGCCATACACCGCCGGTAAGCACCGGGGCAGAGCGCGCGCAACGGAACACTCTGTCTCTCGCGCGCTCTCTCTCTCTCTCTCTCTGACTGTCTGTCGGTTCCGGTACAGTGCAGGTCCTTTTAAAAATGAAGTCATATTTAACAATTGTGATAAACATTTAATTTAGCTCAAAATGCGTGTAAATTCTATACATTTAAAGGCAAAAAGCTAAATGATCCATAAAATTAAAGAGTCATCAACAATAATATATTACTGCTGCAGGTAATAATAATAACCATCATCATCATAATCATCATCATAATAATCATAATAATCATAATAATATGTATAACAATCAATATTATAATGATTATTGTACTAATAATAGCGATCATATAATAATTGAGTAACTCACTTTGACGTAACGTCAATATTTTTATGGTCAGTTTATTTAAAGTAGAAAAGTAAATAAACAGCGCGGACACTCCAAACACACTCCTTTAATTTAATTACTGTATAAACTAACTGAATATGATGGCGGGAAATGTGCAGCTAAACTTTGAAATAAACCAAAAATAATAAATAATAAAATATAAAAAGGTAGAGATAAAAATACGTCAACAGCATACATTAAAAAACTATATTATTATTATTATTATTATTATTATTATTATTATTATTATTAATGTTCTTGTTGTGTGTGTGTGTGTGTGTGTGTGTGTGTGACGGTCTTATAACCCCCGTGTCCCCGTGTCTCCTCCTCACAGTCCCGTATAAGTTTTTCTCGGACCCCTCCGGTCTGAATGAGAAACGGAAGCAGCGGCGGATCCGCACCACCTTCACGAGCTCACAGCTGAAAGAACTCGAGCGTGTGTTCGCGGAAACGCATTACCCGGACATCTACACCCGGGAGGAGCTCGCGCTCAAGATCGACCTCACCGAGGCCAGGGTTCAGGTTAGGAATATTATTATTATTATTATTATTATTATTATTATTATTATTATTATTATTATTATGTTGTTCTTGTTATTATTGAATAAACTTGTGTAATAAAATTTAATGTTCAGGAGAATTAAAGCGAATTATATATATATATATTTTTTTTACTTCATGATATGAATATTTTCCTGAAATCACTTTAAATGTTTCGTTAATGATGCAGATTCATGATAGTATTTATAATAATAATAATAATAATAATAATAATTGTAATAATAATTGTGTGTGTGTGTGTGTGTGTGTGTGTGTGTGTGTGTGTGTGTGCAGGTGTGGTTCCAAAACAGACGCGCAAAGTTCCGTAAACAGGAGCGCGCAGCGAACGCAAAAGGCGGCGGAAACACCGGAAACAGCAGCGTTACATCAAAGAAACCGGGAGAGGCGCGCGCATCATCCGAGGACGACGAGTCTAAAGAGTCCACGTGCAGCCCCACACCGGACAGCACGGCGTCTTTACCGAGCTCGGCCAACACCACGGGCAGCCCCGGCGCGAGCAGCCTGAGCCCGAGCCCGTCCTCCGGTGGATTCGGTACCGCCACCAGCTCGCCCTCCGTGCACCACGCGCTTAAATCCCCCGCGTGGCCCGGTGTCGGTTCTGCTGCTCCCGGTCCGGACCTGCTGAAGAGCTGGCAGCCCGGGGACAGCGCGAGCACCGGACCGTTCGCTGGTGTGCTCTCCTCCTTCCACAGAAAACCGGGCGCGCTTAAGACCAACCTGTTCTAAACACACACACACACACACACACACACACGCTTAGCGCGTAGTCAGTCTCCTCTCCACTCTCTCCAGTTGAATTTATCTGATGTCGTTTATGTCGTTTCCGTTAGAGCTGGACTCCCGGGTGCCATTATTTATCATCGGTGCGGTTTGGGACAGAGCCGGGCTTTGTGTGAAACCGCGACATGTACAGAGTCCGCCTTCATGTTAGGGATTAGAGAACCGGAACCGGGACTAATGGGAACCGGACTCTGGAGCGGACACGGGGAAGCGGTTCCGTTCTGGACACCCTGTCTCACACCCTGTCTCACACCCTGTCTCACACGTTCACAGGTCAGTACTAAACTAGAAGTATAAACTTTCTACAGATTAATATTAGGGGTGAAACTGGGGCGGGTCACGGGCGGGTCACGGGCGGGTTGAGCGTTTAGATGTGTTCTTATCTGAACCAGAAGGACTTGATTCATACTGTCTCGCTCCTGGTCGCTCCTCAGGCTGGACAGAATTATTATCTCATTTCAAACATCTTAGTAGATTTCAGGTGATTATCTATTTTAAGTGCTAGAGTCATTTTTTGTTGTATTTTGATTTCTAAAAGCTCTCAGGAGTGAGAGAGTGTGTGTGTGTGTGTGTGTGTGTGAGAGAGAGAGAGAGGCGACGCTATTGTAGCTTGTGAGAGAATGACGCTGCAGGGCTCCTCAGTGGGCTGCGTCCCAAACTGCTCTGTCCTCCCGCACTACAGAGGAAAGGTTATTTAAGGTCGGGCCAGGGTCTTTCACAAACATGCTATGAAATGTTTTCTTCAGTTCAGCAGAAGGTGGTTTGATCAGAATGAGTTGTGCAGCTCATGGAGTGCGCAGTGTGTCTGAACCAGAACCACAACCCCGGAGCTCAAGCCCACTTTCAGATTCAGGATTTACTTCTAAAAGAATCTGACACTCCAGCAGATGAGCCGTTTGTTCCTGAACAAAATCATGCAGTGCATCATGGGCATCGTTTTTGTGACGTCATTGACAAAATAAGGTGTACTTTTGTTTCAGCATTAGCGCACAAAGCTAGGCTGCGTCCCAATCCGCAGTGCTTTATTCTGCTTCTCACTTTTCCTCACACTGAGCTAATTTACATTAATTTATTAAAATTAAGGGAAAAACTCGGAGTTATTTTTATTCATTTTTATTTAGGAAATGTTATTACTTATGTTGTTTTTTTTTTCAGTAGACCTCCTAAAATACAAGAACATAATGTATTTTGTAAATATGAATATAAATATTGGGTAGTTTCTGATTTTTATTCTGGTGCTGCTTCATTCACACTGCAGCTCAGTGAGGCCGCGTCCCAAACCGCACTCCGAGGGGTCACAGCCCCGCACCGTTTACTGCCGAAGTGTGATTTGGGACACAGCCTAATTAATCGGTTCATTAAAGGCACTGTGTAAAAGTGGAGAAAAATAAAGGTCATTTAAAGCACTGTCTCTGTGTGAGATTTAAACCTGAAACACACCTGATTCGCCTTCATATAACATTTACAAAGTCTAATTCATGCAACACACAGGAAAACTCAGAACATTTAGAAAATATCGTGTGTGTGTGTGTGTGTGTGTGTGTGTGTGTGTGTGAATCATAAGAGAGAGAAAAGCGTTTTTTTTTTAAATCACAAGTTTAAAACTATTTCACAGAAACCTCCTCCCTGCAAACAAAGAAAATGTCTTTAAATATTTTACTGTTATAACTATTTATATATTACAACTATTTTATTTCTGTTTGTTTAAAATCTCCAGACAAATCGTAAAAACTGGCCATTTTTAAATCTGAAATATTTAAACACCAAATCAATTGTAATAACCAAACTGGGTATTTTTCTTATTCTTATTATTAATAACGACAATATACTACTAATAATCTGCGCGCGTGCGTGCGTGCGCGCGCGACAGGATGATTTTTTTATTTAGATATATAAAATCATTTGTTTAAAATAATAAAAGAAAAACAAGAAAGAGGTGAAGAAATGTTAAACCCAGTTACAACAGAACGAGGAGAAAACAATCAGCGCACAGTGTTTTATTATTATTATTATTATTATTGTTTATAATGTAAATTTGATCATTGGTTTCTATAAATCAAGCAGCCGCTCAGTGATGGACGTCTACATGAGTGTGTAAGAATTTCGCCTCATTAGAATCATTTATTTACTGACATTAAGATAAATCCTGAACATCACAGCAGTGTTACGCAGCGCGGATATTAAACTCTACAGAGACCGGACACAGGGAGCTTCCGATCAGACCGGGTCCGAGTGTCACACCAGCGCCAAATCAATCGATCAGTCAATCAATCAACCAGTACAAAACTCATCCAGAATGATAGATGACTTCAAATAGTCAAATAAAAAAATCTCTAATATGGACCGATTTTAGGAAAATAAGACAAAAATAAATAAAGAGAAATCAAGCTATAAGTTTATAAACCCGCAAATCTCTCTTCACATTAAATATCGGCTTTTTGTTCCGTAAAGCTGCTCTGAGATCAGGACGCTGTGAAACCCCGCCCCTTCCCTCTTCCACCAATCACATGACGCGGTGACATCATCAGTCGTTAGTCGTTTTTATTCACATGACGTCATTCAGCGAAGTTACATAAACAAACTTAAATTCATTAATAAAAACAGAGTTACACACACACACACACACACACACAAATGACTCCCTGCAGTGAAGTGTGTGTTTATGCTAACATTAATTATATTAATTCCACACACACACACAGCTAATTACAGACCCAATAACTGTTCCAGGGTCAGTTTTCACCTCTGACAAAATCGTTACACACAGAAATCTCTTAAAGAAGCTGCAGCGCCGCCTGGTGGACACTTCAGGCAACTTCAGCTCACGTGTACTGTATTAACAGTTAAAATATGTATTTTCCCCTGAACTGTGCTGCTCCCAAACATGTAACATTTACACTGTGTTGGTCTTTTATAAACCACACACACACACACACACACACACACATATATATATATACATATATATTAACACTAGTGTTAAGCTTTTATGAAGTTCCAGAACTCAGACATGCAACCCACAATGAAGCAGGGCGAGAACAAATGCCCTTTCTCGCTCTCTCTCTCTCTCTCTCTCTCTCTCACACACACACACACACACGAATATAAACTAAACATCAGTCACTAAATTTGGCTTATTTCTTTCCCTTTTCTTTATTAAAATCACAAACTAAACACTAAATTAATAAACTACTTGAGCCAAACACCCGACAGAGAAAACATGAGGAATGTGGACGAAGCTCTCAGGCGCACTTTGATGATGTCACTTTCTCCTCTGTCAGGAAGCAGGAGGTTGATCCCTAGCCGCAGGTTCGAGGCCTATAGTGGACGTTAGCGCAGCGTCTCTGCTCACTTCTGCTGCTGCTGCTGTCTCAAGCTGGCCAACAGGATCTTCTTGTGGGCGGGGTCTAGAACACCCGCCTCCTCCAGGTCCTCCTCAGTGATGTCACTGCGAACAGCACGTTTACGTGATTAGTGAAAGCAGTGACTCCTCAGGGAGGAAGGTGATAAGGAAGTGTTCAATTCAGTGTAAAGTGTTAATGAGAGATGAGTTTTTCACACACACACACACACACACACACACACACACACACACACGGAAGTACAAACATCTAAAATACTGAAAATAAATCTGCAAAGAAAAAAACCTGAAGGAAAATTACTGAACACTGGTGGGAAGACAGTAACACACTCAGACAGGACATGAGTGTAAGCCACATGACACGAGTGTGAGTGCTGAGCTACTGAACGTCAGCGCGGTGTAGCCTCGACCCCGAGAGACGCTCGCCATCGCCGCGATGTGCTGATGTTCTGTAACGCCACGCGACTGCAGTGAGACACGACTCTCACTCACACAAACAAGCTCCATAAACAAGAAATTAATAAAAAAATAAAATTGACATTACCGACACCTCATGGCCAAAGGTTTATATTTCCTCCATTAACAGAAACATGCACGTACACACGTATGCATATAAATAAACTAAATAACGCCCCCTAGTGGCCAAATTATATGTAACATTTAAAGAGATCGCAACACATTTTTAATGACATCATACAAATCAGTCAACTTTCAGTCAAATTTTAAATTCTTTTAAAATCCACATCACACAGACACCGTTATTAATACAAGCGCGCGCGCGTGTGTGTGTTGTGTGTGTGTGTGTGGTTGTGTGCACGCGCGTGTGCCTCACCTGAGGAACTCGAGGTCGTCCCAGCCGTTCCTCAGAAGTCCCTCCTCGTAACGCTCCAGTCCGAGTCTCTGCAGCCACTCGCCCACACTGGAGTCCACCGACAGACTGCTGCTGCTGCTGCCACCCTGCCACAGAGCCTACACACACACACACACACACACACACACACACACACACACACACACACACACACACACAACTGATGTAGAATATAACAGAGCTGTGAGTGAGAGAGGTGTGTAAATCTTTTAGCTTGAGATCAAAATAGACAGAGATCATTAAAAACAGTAAGACAGAGAGAGAGAGCAAAGAGACAAGGACAGAAAGAGACAGACAGACAGGAAGACAGAGACAGAAACCTCTGGCCCCTCCCCCTCACCTCCTCAGGAAGGTCCTCAGTCATGATCTCCTCTGGGATGGAGCGAGGCGGAAAAGTGCGACAGCTTTCATTAAATCCCAAACCTCGCCCGTGGATGGACCCGCCTTTAAGTCCCGCCCCTCCAGCACTGCCCGCCCCCCCTACGTATTCAACTTCACTCAGTTTTTTGGCCAGATGAAGTACTGAACACGATTGGTCATCAGCTCCTGAAGCCCCGCCTCCTCTTTTGAAAGCCGAGGGTCCTGGTGAAGGGTCCAGGCAGAAAGCTCCGCCTCCAGTAGAGGGCGGGGCAAAGCCAGGGGAGGACAGAGACTTGGAGGAAACGGTTGCTGGGATCTTGATGTCTGCCATGTCGGGATGCAGCCGGGGTTTGCTCTCTTTTGGGAAAAACGAGGCGTCCGTTACCTCGAGAGCGCTTTTAGGGAGTGGCGGGGGCGGGAAGTCCGGAGGTGGGCGGGTCAACCCGGAGCCTCCATCTTCCTCAGAGGAGCCGCCCTCCTCGCTGATGGGCCGCGGGGCGTGGCCACCCGTCTGCTTGCGCATTTGGATGGAACTTTTGCCTTTTCCAGACCCACCTGCAGGGGGCGGTGATTTGACTGCAGCTGTCGAAGAGAGGGCGGAGCCTGGAAGCAGGTCTGCAGCCAAAGCTGCTGATTGGTTAGGAACACCCTCAAGAATGTAGTAGGCGGGGTTGTTGAAGCTGTTTTTGCATGTAGTGGCATCTCCATCCGCAGACTCCGTCTGCTTCGATCTGGAACAAAATAAACAGAAACAAACAAACATACACACACACACACACACACACACACACACACACACACACAGCAAAGCATGATTAAACAATATCATGGCGGGTGTTCTCAGTAAATCTGGGTGGAGCTTCAGTTTAATTTAAATGAACAGAAATGCGAGTCACAGCACTGTGTGTGTGTGTGTGTGTGTGTGTGTATACCTGGTCTGTGAGTTATCCTCTTTAGTGGTAGTGTGTGTGTATGCAGGTCGTCCTGTAGTGTTTCTCTCTCCCTCCTCTGAAACTTTACTCAGCTCCTTCCTGCTCGGTGTGGGCCTGTGGGAATCATCATCATCATCATCATTATTTTCCATAAGTGAGAGTGGAGTAAATGGTGAGGAATAAAACACGTATTGAGTTTGACGTGCAACACGTATTAAAATTCCATGTTCTCAAGCTCTCCCGTTTCTACCCAGATGTTGATCTTTGCTGTAATAAATGTAAAAGTGGAGAGGCGTCTCGTATTCATATGCTTTGGACAAATATTCTGGAGTGACGTCTTTCAAACCCTGTCTCACATACTGATCTTGAACCGAACACCCTGATTGCTCTCCTTGGCATCACTGGAGAGGAAGATGAGCGTCTAACTCCAGATTAACGCTGGTTACTGTCCTCCCATCGCCTCTCCTGGCGTATTTTAATGGAAGGATGCCCCGTCCCTCACAGGATGTCCTGTTTGTCCCTGGAGAAGATTCATTATCCAATACATAATTCAGGATTTCTATACATTTATACTACAAATGTATAGTTTAACCCCGACAGCATGGTGGCGTAGGGATTAGCACCGTCACATCGAACCTCCAGGGTTTGATTCCCACCTCAGGTCTGTTTTTGGTTGGTTTCCTTTGGGTTCTCCAGTTTCCTCCCACAGTCTAAAGACATGTGGATTAGGATAATTGGTGTTCCCAAATTTCCCGTAGTGTGTGTGTGTGTGTGTGTGTGTGTGTGTGTGTGTGTGTGTGTGTGTGTGTGTGCGCGCCCTGCGATGGATTGGCACCCCATCCATGGTGTACCCTGCCTTGTGTCCTCTCCTGGGATAGGTTCCGCCCCCTGCGGTAGAGTGAGTGTTAGTTTAATCCCCTTTTTACTTGATTGGTTTGTCTTTACCCGTGTATGGAATTTTATTCTTTTCCTCTTTTTAAAAATAATTTTTTCCTCTTTCTTTGCATACAAAACCCAGTGTTGGTGTGGTGTGGTGTGGTGTGTGCGTGTGTGCGTGTGTGTTCTGTTTGAAAAAAATCAATAAAAATAAAAATAAAATCCCCGTTCACACACTCGTACAGTTCTCCATGAGGGATCTGTGATCGCGGTTCTTACTTGATGTAATCGTGTCCAGCTCTAGAGGGCAGTGTTTTCCCTTTCGGCCCTCCGGTCTCATCTTTATCCACACTGATCCACTCTGAGGGAACAGAAACACACGGGGGGACAGCGTCAGTGCAGATCAGCAGAGTCCTCATGTTTTTATTGAGTGTTTAAATGCACGCGCACACACACACGCACGCACAGACACACGCACACACTCACACGCAGACGCACAAACACACACACCCCCACACACAGACGCACGCACACACCCACCCACACACACACCCACCCACACACACGCACACAGACACCCCGACGCACACAGACACCCCGACGCACACAGACACCCCGACGCACACAGACACACACACCCCGACGCACACACTCACCGTACAGTCTCTCTCTGGTCCCCATTCTCTCAGAAGGCACTCTGACCCTCATGGAGCCGCGGATGTTGCCGGTCTCTTCACCGCGGTGAGACAGATACGTGTGGAACTGCTGAGGTGTACTGCCAATCATCGACTTCAGAGCCAACACACACTCTCCTACACACACACAGCAAAATAACAGAGGTAAGAAATGATTTCTCAGTCAAAAATTCATCAAACTGTGTGTGTGTGATGATGCTGTGTGAGTGTGCATGTGTGTGTGTGTGTGTGTGTGTGTGTGTGTGTGTGTGTTACAATGCATCACTGTCTCATGTTTTTCTGCATTATAAGATGTAAAAATTGTGAGTTTAGGACAAAATGTAATTTAATAAATGATTATTGTGTAAATGTTTAACACTTTAGTGAGAGCTAAATATTCACGAGGTCCCTGTTTGTGTAAATAAACATGCATGATTCATAAAAATAAACATCTTCATCGCAGACTTTATTCTCCGAGCCGCGGCTGATCTATCTAGAGAAACACAGAACTACATGAACAGTGCGTTACACACTCCGTAGCCAAAAGTATGTGAACCCCTGCGTTCCTCCCAGTCCAAAGCCCTGGGCAGTAATTTGAAGCTGTTCTCCCTGTGTGTGTGTGTGTGTGTGTGTGTGTGTTCCTGGAGCTGGCTTTGTCAATCTCACAGGGGCGTCGCTGGATAAGAGTTCAGTTAGTTCCTCCAGTAAAGGGGAACTGTAACGCTACAGGAAACAGAGAGCCGTTCTGTACACCTGTGTGTTTCCAGTTTTGGGAAGAAAAACACAGGGGTGTGTAGGTTAGGGGTGCACATACTTTTGGCTGTATAGTGTATCCTGTCCTTATGCTGATGAGTGAAGGAGACACAGCAGTGTGCAGGCTCTTCCTCTCACTCACACACACACACACACACACACACACACACACACACACACACACACACACACACACACACACACACACAGTCGTACCGTAGGACTCGTATCCGTCGAGGGATTTGACGGTGAGCAGCAGGTGTTGGTCCTGCAGGTACTCGATGTCAGACAGGATGGGCTTCAGTGTGGTCAGCTGCTTCGAGGACCAGCTCACACGCAGGAAGTTAATGTTGTCACTGCTCTGAGAGTCATTCTCATAACTCTTCTTAAACTCTGTGTGTGTGTGTGTGTGTGTGTGTGAGAAAGAGGGGGAAAAAAAAGTTTATATCAGTAATCCCTTCCATTACTATCCACAAGGGGGTGCTGTGTGTGTGTGTGTGTGTGTGTGTGTGTGTGTGTGTGTGTAAACCACCAGCCGCTGACTGTTTACCTTCCAGACACGTGGAGTAGAACTCGATGAAGAACTTGGTTCTGCTGGCCGTCTTAACGATCGCCTCGATGTTCTCAAACTCGATGTACGCCTGCTCTGAGGACTTCGGCAAACCTAAAGAGAGACAGACACTGGGAGTGAGACAAACTTTGTCTGTCTCTGTGTACGAACGGTTTCAGAGAGCTCCTGACTCAGATTAAACACTTCTAGCTGGGAGTCTTGGCTTCGGAGTGATTTAGAAGGGATTTTAATCCCTATTTAAAGGGAATTCCTGGGAAACGCCCACAATTAGGAGAATTTTCTCAGAATTCACAGCTGTCTCTCACTCTCTCTGCACTTCATATTCATGAGCACGGCCGAGAACAGAAAATAAACACGTGTGTGCAGAAGTGAAGCTGGTGGAGCGACAGATGGTACAGGAGACGTGGATTAATATAATGATCATCAGGGGATGAGTTTCAGTCTCACCTTTTTTCGAGACAAACTGTGAGGTCACGCCCACCTCAAAGGTCGCAAACACGGGTGAGTGGTCGCTGGTGACGATGTCGTCGGTGCAGCCTGAGGGACGATTAGAGAGGAAAGAGACACATCACAATCAGATCAGGACACCAGAGGACATTGTATAATCCATGATGTTTATTCTGATGTCTGGATTACGCTCAGGAGAAAAGAGCAATGAAGCAGTGACGCATGCGCGCGCGCGTGTGTGCGTGCTGTAATTTATCACTGTACGGCTGTATAATTTACCGTAGGAGTTACAGACGATGTGTGTCTCAGGATAAGACTTCCACAGGATACGGTCACACCACGACGGCACGTTCGTCCTCATCTGAGAGCAAAAGTGGAGAAAACGAAGGAAGAAGGTTAAAGAGGAGGGCAGCGTGTGTGTGTGTGTGTGTGTGTATAAAATGTTCTCTAGAGCACTTTGTTATGTGAGGTTTTAAACAGAGAGTGTTATAAAGAAAACTGAGGTTCAAAAGTTTGTACCCCCGTGGCTTTCTGCTTCTGCCAGACGTAGGTGTCGCGGGATCCTCTCTCATAGCGGTACGTGGGGGGGAACGTGATCTCCTCCTCCGCTGGGGGCAAAAACACACGCATACACACAGGAAGTGAAGTTGAAGATGATTGTCACCTGATCACACCACAGTAGGTCTGAAGCGTCACCTCGAAAAATTTACATTTTAATCAAAATCATTCATCATAAAATAAATACTGCAGATACTTTAGATAATTCTAGTGTAAGGTGATAATGAACCTCTAAAGCTCTAAGACCGGATAGGCTGGAGCTGACTCCGCCTTAACCCTGGTTTATCCATAAATGGGCACATAGGCGGAGAGAAGAGAGCGTGGCTGTTGATTGGAACACGCCTACTTATCGCAGTTACCACAAGATAACTAACTTAGCCTTAGCTGTCACTAAAATTAGTCACACCCCTAATTATGATAACAATCCATAATATTATGACTTATTGTCATTTGAACTGATGAGTTACATAAATATTCACCCCCTGTACAGTCGGTATGACTGTAAACTGTAGCTATGGAGATTAAGGGTGTGTTTTTATCTCAGACTGTAAACATGTTTATTTCTGTTATAAACATTAACATTGGGCTCTGTGGGGACTCACTCACTATTGGAGCCAGCTAGTGGTCTTTTGAGGAACTGCAGGTTATCCCCCTGACACCCAATCACACACACACAGTTGTGTTAACCACAAGTTTCAGAATCAGAGGTTGCCCCCTGACACACAACCATGCAGGCACTTGCGCACACACACACACACACACACACACACACACACACACACACTGCCGTGTTAACCACAAAGTGAGAGAGAGGAGATACCGAAGCGGAGGAAGACCTTGTTCTTCTCCCTCTCCAGATTGAGCTGGTCCACCTTCAGCAGTGGCTCAAACTCCTTCCTGTTTATGTAGTTCAGGATTTCCTGTGTGTGTGTGTGTGTGTGTGTGTGTGTGTGTGTGTGTGTGTGTGTGTGTGTGTGTGTGTGTGCGCGCGCGCACAGAGAACAGAAAAAAACAAGCATCACATACAGGTCCTTAACCACAAACAAAATTTCAGTTTTACTTGTGTGTGTGTGTGTGTGTGTGTGTGTGTGTGTGTGTGTGTGTGTGTGTGTGTGTGCATGTACTTGTATGTCCATGTCCAGTCTGTAGTTGAGGTCCCCGAACCAGAAGAGGTGTGTGAAGCGCAGTGAGATGTCGAAGGAGTTGAGCTGTCTGTCTCCCAGTGAGAGCTGCCGCAGGATGTCCAAGTAGTTCTGGTTCCGTCTGAAAAGGGTCAAAGGAGGTCAAGGTCAAAGGTCATCACTCTCAACATCTGTGTTTACTGCTGCAGGTAAGGTGGGTGTGTCTGAGTTTAAGTCCCGCCCACCATCATTCATGAGCATATGCACACACCCGCGCGCGCACACGCACACACACGCGCACGCACCCACAAACACACACACATAGATAGACTCACCTGTGGATCTTCTCGTTGCCGGATGTCAGGTGACAGTTCACAAAGCCAAAAGACGTTCCATTAAACATGAAGGACACGCCCACTGCCCCTTTATTACCTACAACACAAGGGGAGCAGTGATATTTAAACACACACATACACACATTGTAGTTATTGATATGTACAGTTACTCAGCGCTACAGTTAGGGTTTACTCGGAGTGGATGGATTTGGGTTTGAGGAATCCGTGTGTGTGTGTGTGTGTGTGTGTGTGTGTGTGTGTGTGT
>CM059218.1:0-110000 GCA_030347435.1 Clarias fuscus | reverse complement strand
CTTCCAGTACACATTATTATGCTGATCAATCCCTGCTCTCCGTTATCACCCAGATGAGGATGGGTTCCCTGTTGAGTCTGGTTCCTCTCAAGGTTTCTTCCTATTACCATCTCATGGAGTTTTTCCTTGCCACCGTCGCCCTCGGCTTGCTCATCAGGGACAATCTTATCATTTTGATTCATACACATTGCATACAAACTTACTTCTTTTTATTGTGTAAAGCTGCTTTGCGACAATGTCAATTGTTAAAAGCGCTATATAAAAAAAAATTGACTTGACATGACAAATCAAAGAGACTGATAATCCGTATGGTAACAAAAGAGCCCAGAAAGACTTCTAAAGAGATCCAAGGTGAACTTCATGCTCAAGGAACATCAGTGTCAGATCGCACCATCCGTCGTTGTTTGAGCCAAAGTGGACTACATGGGAGACGACCAAGGAGGACACCATTGTTGAAAACAAATCATAAAAAAGCCAGACTGGAATATGCCAAACTACATGTTGACAAGCCACAAAGCTTCTGGGAGAATGTCCTCTGGACAGATGAGACAAAAATGGAACTTTTTGCCAAGGCACATCAGCTCACATCAGTTCACAGACGGAAAAATGAAGCATATGAAGAAAAGAACACTGTCCCTACTGTGAAACATGGAGGAGGCTCTGTTATGTTCTGGGGCTGCTTGGCTGCATCTGGCACAGGGTGTCTTGAATCTGTGCAGGGTACAATGAAATCTCAAGACTATCAAGGGATTCTAGAGAGAAATGTGCTGGCCAGTGTCAGAAAGCTGGGTCTCAATCGCAGGTCATGGGTCTTGCAACAGGACAATGACCCAAAACACACAGCTAAAAACACCCAAGAATGGATCAGAGGAAAACATTGGACTATTCTAAAGTGGCCTTCTATGAGCCCTGACCTCAATCCTATTGAGCATCTTTGGAAGGAGCTGAAACATGCCGTCTGGAAAAGGCACCCTTCAAACCGGAAACAACTGGAGCAGCTTGCTCATGAGGAGTGGGCCAAAATACCTGCAGAGAGGTGCAGAAGTCTCATTGACAGTTACAGGAATCGTTTGATTGCAGTGATTGCCTCAAAAGGTTGTGCAACAAACTATTAAGTTAGGGGTACCATAATTTTTGTCCAGGCCTGTTCCATGAGTTCATTTTTAAAAATAATTCTGTTGAAGCATGGTTGAAAAGCAATGTCTGACTTTCATTGGTTAACATTAATAGAATTCTTATTTATTATGACTTTTGTCAGATTAAAGTTATTTTTGTGACTATTGTGAGTTTTTCTATCATTGACCGCAGGGTACCAACAATTTTGTCCACATGTGCATGTGTGTGATGTATGAGTGTGTTTGTGTGTGTGCACGCGCGCATTAGTGTGTAAGGGTTAGTGTGTGTGAGAGTGAGGGAGAGAGGTGTGTGACGAGTAAATGTGCTTGTGTTTGTGCTTGTTTGTGTGTATGGTTTGAGTCTGTGTGTATTAACATTGGTGATGTGTGTGTTTGTGTGTGTGTACAATAGGCCGCAGGTGCTGGAAGAAAAGCCTCACACTATGATGTTCCTGAACGTGATGTCACAGAAGGTGTCACTGAATATAATGTCACTCAATATAATGCCACACAGAAAGTTATTAATCATTTTTCGGTGTACGTTTAAGACATTATCACGGCTGACCCGTTCGAGATATCAAAAATCCCTCCGCAATTTTGCATCCTCAATGTCTTTAGATCTCTTTGGCCCAGTTTGGTAGCGATTGTATAATTTCCCTAGGAGGAGTATATCAAAATCCATCGGGTGCGTTTTTGCGAACGAGCCAAAATAACCGGCCTCCTGTTGAGTTTAGCCCAGGACATGCAGCGCGAAAGTTGTTCGGCTCGATGAGCTCTAAATGTGTACTGAGTTTCGTGTGCCTACGTGAAAGTGTGTATGAGCTAGGCAGCAAAATCTCTCAGGCATCCTGATGGCAGCAGATTCCAACCTGTTTTTCGGGAGCATGTTAGGACCCCCGAAAAGTCCAAAAGGGTGGAAAAAAAAATCCTTAGTAAAACAAGAGCGCCCTTCACACACTATGACAATATAGGGCTGATGTCATAGTGCTTGGGCCCTAATAATCCTTACCCTGCGGTCACACCGAACGTGGCGAGAGCGGCAAAGTTCGCTCTCGCCGCCCTGCCGCCGACGCCTGTCGCGCTTCGCCACTCTGACGTAGACCGAATGCCTTTCTTGTATTTAAAGGGGCCGCAAAGCAATCAAGGTTGAGGAGACCAAAATGTGGAAGAAAACACGAAATTGATTGATAGAAAGACCTGTATTGTAGAAATAAACAAATTAAAAGGCATTTGTATGGTGTGGCTTCTGTTCATTGTGAATTGCTAGTCTAATTTAATATTTTTTATTATTATATTATATTTCTTATTATCTTGTCCACGCATCATTTTTTTTTAATTAATTTTTTTTTAAATTAAAATGTCCCTGTACGCAAACAGTCATAAATAACCGACTGTGATATGTCATAAATAACCGGGAAACCCGCTACCGCGATAATTAACTTCTGCTCCATTTTGCTTGGGAACTAATGTCGCCGGAACAAAAGTTTACAAGACAAGCAGAGGAATTCTACTTTTTTATTGGTTGCCGCTCAACCGCGTCATAGCTCATTACCATAAAGATGAGCTGATTTCAACTCCTTTCGCCGCTCTCACCGCGCCGCGCCGTCCTTCGCCACTGGCTCCCATTGAAACTGAATGACTTCTGGCCATTTTGATGCTCTCGCCGCGTTCGGTGTGAACGCAGGGTTAGGATAACAAGAGGGCCCTTCACACACTATGACGACATAGGGCTGATGTCATGGTGCTTGGGCCCTAAATATACAGTAAATCTACTGAGTCAAAAATAGAAATAAATATGATTCACGGAATTAAATTAAATTAAATGTTATTTGTATAGCGCTTTTAAAAATTGTCATCATCGCAATGGAGCTTTACAAAATCAAAAGAATTATTTAAATTTGTATGGAATGTGAATGTGTATGAATCAAAATGGTCAGATAGTCCCTGATGAACGAGTCGAGGGCGACGGTGCTGAGGGAAAAACTCCCCGAGATGGCGTTAGGAAGAAACCTTGAGAGGAACCGGACTCAACAGGGAACCCATCCTCATCTGGGTGAAACAGAAAGCAGGAATTGATCTGCATTCATACTGTGTGTTGGGTGGCAGGAAGTTAATATAGTATATATATATATATATATAAAATAGTTGATGTTAATTGATGTTAATATGGAGTCCAGGTAGTTATTGGAGGCTCAGGTAGACTTGTAGGAAATTTTAGTCCTTTACTATCGATCGACTGCAGCCAAGTCCTCAGAGAAACAGCTGTCAACATCAGTCGAGACCAGAAACGTCTTCATAGTACAGTGATATCGTCCCCAGACACCAGACGCATCCCAAAGAGACACACAGGACATCCATGTGACCAGATCTCAAACCAGAAGCGGGACACCAGGATGAGTCAGGCAGGTCCAGAGGGCAGAGGGAGTCTGGATCACCGACAGCTCATGTGTTCATCATCCGTGTGGTTAGAAATAACATTCCACATGGTTTCTGTAACTGTGTGAGGGGTGTAGAGGGAGGGGGGAAACCCCCAGGTGCAGGTTTTACGCAGAACCATTAAGGGTTACACTACTAGCCAAACTGGTGATGAACAGAACCAGATGGAACCACGGGTCAGATCTCCAACAGCCGCCACAACCGAGTGAGAACTACTCCATCTAAAAGGGGTGTGGCTGTGTCTGTGTGTCTCTCTAAAGTGTGTGTGTGTGTGTATATATGTATGCGTGTGTGTGTGTATATATGTATGCGTGTGTGTGTGTGTGCATACCCGTGCAGGCGTTTGCAGGATGACACCAGTGTCTTGTTGAGGTGAGGCAGACTGCTCGCTCCCTGTTTCACCGCCTCCAAATCCAACGCATAGCTTCCCTTCAGGTACTCATGAGAGATCGTACTCAACCCGTTCCCCACCGACACACTGAGAGACAATAGAGGAAATATGTGTAAATTATGATGTTACACCATGAAAGCATGTGTGTGTGCATGAGTGTATGTGTCTGTGTGTGTGTGCGTGCGTACATGAGTTTTATGGGTACATGAATATATAACAACTTTAATGCTAAAAGCAAGAAACATGTAGGAGGGGCTTACCTCTCTGTGGACATGTCTACACAGATGAGGGCGGAGCTACAGGAGCCAGTACGAGGAGGAAGGGGGGGTTTGTCATCCTCTCCATCTGTGAGACACACACACAAAATGTGAGAACACATCAGATATGACATCATTATGCCAGGAACGTGGCAGGTGTTGACTGGAGCTTGCTTCCTGTGATGTAGCTTCCTGTTTTTCGTATTGTTCCCGTGAAAGTTCCTCGTTTGTTTGTAAAATATTAACAAGTTTTACGCTTAAATACTACTGGGCTTTATCCGTTTTTTTGCACTTTTTGGGAGAGCGCGCGTATCATCTGAGAACAACAAGCGAATCCATCACCAAATAAACACAACTAGTTAGTTCTAATTAGTTAGCACCCTGACGGAGAAGATATTAGCATTAGAGGAGCGCATCCAGGCTTTAGAGAGGGTTAGAGAGCGCGAGAGCAGCGTTAATCCTGTAGCGGAAAGTCTGGGTGCCGCAGGAGTTTGATATATTATGCTTAACAGAAACAAAGTTTTTTATGAAAACAGGACGAGTATGTAGCTCTAAATGAAGCTAGTCCTCCTAGATACAGCTACATACACCAGCCTCGGCTAACTGGTAGAGGAGGAGGAGTCGCACTTATTTATAACGATAATCTGTCTATCGTACAAAAACACAGATTTAAATCTAATGCATTTGAAGTTCTCTATAGTAACATAAAGTCAGCTCAGTCGATCCCGCTAATCATCATTTACAGACCCCCAGGGCCGTACTCGGAGTTTCTCTGTGAATTTGCAGATTTCCTCTCAAACCTTGTTGTTTCTGTAGACAAAGCGTTAATTGCTGGAGACTTTAATATTCATTTTGAGAATCCAGAAGACCCTCTGAGAACAGCATTCTTGTCCATACTGGACTCAGTAGGAGTAAATCAGTGTGTAGTAGGACCCACTCATAAAGCAGGTCACACTTTAGATTTAATATTCTCCTTCAGATTAAGTATAGGAAATAAAATCACAATTCCACAGTCTGAAGTTATCTCAGATCACTACCTTGTCTCGATTAAAGCGTGTTATAGTAATAATGTATGCACAGCACCGCGCTTCCACCTTAAACGTACATTTACATCAAATACCGCACAGAGCTTTATCAATAATCTTCCAGAGTTATCAACTTTGATTGGATCGCCATCTGACTTCACAGAACTCGAACAGGCGAATGAATATCTAGAGTCAGCACTTCGTTATAGCTTAGATAATGTAGCTCCAGTTAAAAGGAAGATGATTAGAGATAAGAAACTCGATGCTTGGTATAATGACCACACACGTGCTTTAAAAGAAACCGCTCGAAAATTTTAACGTAAATGGCGCCAAACTAAATTGTTAGTATTCAAAATAGCTTGGAAGGAGAGCATCCTGAACTATAAAAAAGCTCTCAGTGATGCTAGATCAACGTATCTCTCCACTCTTATAGAAAATAACAAAAACAACTCGAGATTTGTATTTAATACCGTAGCTAAATTATCTAAAAATAAGACCACTGCAGAAATCTCCACAACAACATCATGCAGTAGTGAGGATTTCATGAACTTTTTCAATAACAAAATCATAAATATTAGGCAAAAAATTCAGGCTTTGAAACCAGACAATTTAAATAATTCAGATGATCTAACCACATCACATCAGAACTTAGAACACTTTACTCCCCTTGAAGCGAGGGAACTAATTTCACTCATCTCTTCTTCAAAATCGTCAACCTGTATATTAGATCCTGTACCGACACATTTTCTCAAACAGATAGTACCAGCAATAATAGAACCCCTGATGAAAGTAATTAACTGTTCACTCAGTAGTGGGTATGTCCCCAAATCCTTTAAATTAGCCGTTATTAAACCGCTAATCAAGAAACCTGTCCTTGACCCCAGTCAGCTTTCTAATTACAGGCCGATATCAAACCTTCCCTTTATCTCCAAGATTCTGGAAAAGGTAGTATCACAGCAGCTATGTTCACATCTACACAGAAATAGCATAAATGAACTGTATCAGTCAGGATTTAGGCCTCATCACAGCACAGAGACAGCACTTGTTAAAGTAGTAAACGACCTCCTATTGACCTCTGATCAGGGTTGCGTCACTATACTTGTGTTATTGGACCCCAGTGCAGCTTTTGACACCATTGATCATAGTATTCTCCTTCACAGATTAGAAAAGGTAGTAGGAATTAAGGGAACTGCCCTCTTGTGGCTCAGATCCTATTTGACTGATCGTTATCAGTTTGTAGATTTAGATGGTGACCATTCCTCATGTTCTCAAGTGGAGTTTGGTGTTCCACAGGGCTCAGTTTTAGGCCCACTGCTTTTTTCCCTTTACATGCTTCCTCTGGGCAACATAACTCGTAAACATGGTATTAGTTTTCATTGTTATGCTGATGACACACAATTATATGTCTCAGCAAAACCAGATGAGAAAAACCAGTTTGCTAAAATTGAGCAGTGTGTGCAGGATATACGAGATTGGATGTTAATTAATTTTCTTCTGCTTAATCCTGATAAGACAGAAGTTCTGGTCATAGGACCACAAGTAGCTAGAAGTAAGCTTTCTGATCACACTAACTTTAGATGGCCTTTCTGTTCCATCAAGTGCAACAGTAAAAGACCTCGGTGTGATTATAGATTCCAGCCTTTCGTTTGAAGCTCATGTAGATAATATCACCAGGATAGCTTTCTTTCACCTCAGAAATATTGCCAAGATAAGAAATATGCTGTCACTAAATGATGCAGAAAAATTAGTTCATGCTTTTATCACCTCTAGGTTGGACTATTGTAACGCCTTACTGTCTGGTTGTTCAACTAGGTGTATAAACAAGCTTCAGTTAGTACAGAATGCAGCAGCGAGAGTCCTCACTAAAACCAGAAGATACGAGCACATCACCCCTATCTTATCTACACTGCATTGGCTCCCTGTGAAATTTCACATCGATTTTAAAATACTATTTTGATGTATAAAGCATTAAATGGTCTCGCGCCGCAGTATCTGAGTGAACTGTTAGTGTCTTACGATCCGCCACGCCTACTTCCATCAAAGAATGCAGGCTGCTTGTCAGTACCACGTATTATTAAAACTACAGCAGGGGGCAGAGCTTTTTCTTACAAAGCCCCAAAGTTATGGAATAGTCTTCCTATTAATGTTCGGGACTCAGACACAGTCTCAGTGTTTAAGTCTAGGCTAAAAACCCATTTATTTAGCGCAGCATGTTTGTAAATAGATTAACCTTAGGTAAAGGAGCAGATCTGGGGGACTCATAGACGTAGAGTATTCTGGTGAACTGGTATGTTTAGATGCTGTCCTCCCCACTCTCATTGATCACTCAGGTTTGTTGATGGTGAGGTGATTGGTCGCTTTACATCTCAGTTCCCCCTCATGTCTGTGCTTCCTTCTGGCTCCACCCTTTTAGTGATGATGTCATAGTTACATTCTCCTTATACATTATGTGACTGTGACGAGACTTAACTGTTATCTCTCTCTCTCTCTTTTCCTTTCTTCTTTCCCTCTCTCTGTCGAGCTATACACGTCACTCCTGAGTTGCCAGTGATCCAGACCCCTCTGCCCTCTGGACCTGTCTAACCCGTCCAGGAGTCCTGCTTCTGGTTGGCGATCTCGTCGCATGGATGCCTCATGTGGTCTGCCTGGGATACGTGTGGTGGCTGGGGATGGTTTGGGGAACCTCTCAAGGTTTCTTCCTATTACCATCTCAGGGAGTTTTTCCCTCAGCACCGTTGCCCTCGGCTCGTTCATCAGGGACAATCTGATTATTTTGATTCATACACATTCACATTTCATACAAACTTACTTCTTTTGATTGTGTAAAGCTGCTTTGCGACAATGTCAATTGTTAAAAGCGCTATACAAATAATTGAATTTAATTGAATTAACTCCGCCCCTAGGTCCAGGTGCAGCTGTGAGCCTCATCCTTCCTGAGATCACATGACATCCACCACAGCTGAAGCATCTGGCACCTCACAACCGGTTTCCTGCTCTGCACCTGGACCTAGGGGCGGAGTTTCACCCATAGCTAGAGGGCATAGCAAAACTAATGGCACCACATGCTACACACTGCTACATGACCCACTAACGCTAATCCTGCATCTCTCACACTGAATGCTCACTTCCTCAACCCGGACACACACTGAAACATTTCACAAGATAAAATAGGGGTGGAAGACGGCGTGGAGCAGACGTTATGGATAGACGGCGTGGAGCTGACGGTTAAGAAATTTTTAATAAAAGACAGAACCGTGTAATTAACTCTTCAGTTACCGAACTTACAGCGTATAGTTTATTATTGTTGTTCAGTTATTTAAATAAAATGCATGGCAAATTAAATATTTACCCTGGGGCAACTGTGTGTGTGTGTGTGTGTGTGTATGTGTGTGTGTGTGTGTGTGTGTGTGTGTGTGGGGATACCCGAGTAGTCCTTCTCGTCCATACACTCCTCTCTCTCCACAGGCAGCAGCAGCGTGGTGACGAGACCCTGATTAGGCTGAAGGTAGAGCTGGATCAGCTCAGGTAACGTCTTAAACCTCTTTGGCTGCACTCCCTGAGATGTCTACACACACACACACACACACACACACACACACACACACACACACACACACACAATGTGAATTAATAATTAGTGTAGCTACTCACCCACAAACATGCAGAGACACACCCCAATTTACCCCCTTACACCCACCCCAGCCCGCCCCCACCATGCCACACCCCCAGTATTACCTGCACTGCAAGGAAGTTCTCCTCATCAGGTAGGATTCTATATGTGTGTACATGCTTCTGGTATCTACAGACAGACAGAACAAACTCATCAGTGGAGTGTTTTATACTCCTATACAGGCAGTAAATCAAGAAGATTCCTGAATAACAGGTGTTTACTGACGGTCTCTCACACACACACACACACACACACACACACACACACACACATACATCCCACCATGGCCCACCATGGAGAGGTTCACACTAGGGCTGGACGATAAAAAGATAACGATATGTATCGCGACAGGCACGTGATCGATATCTATAAAAAATGTGCTTGATAAAACGTTTGATATGTTTTATTCTTTGTCGGAAGAGGTTGCGAAGCTAGTTTGGTTGCATTAACAAAGGCACTCGCTCTCTGGTAACCTAGCAACGTAGGGAGTGATACTGTTACATGATTGGCTGTTAGCGTATCACGTTTGGTTTCGCCATATCGTTGTCTCGTGCTGGTCTGCTGGATTCCTCTTCATAAGCAGAAAGTGAGCGCCGCAGCGAGCGAGGAAATTGTAAATAAAAGAGGAAAAGTCAGCTAGCCAGTATGCTCGCAGTTTTTTGGATATTATAAGTCTGACTGCCCGCCAAGACGAACTCGATGTACCACCTTATACCCCCATCTCACCTACGTGGTTTCACGCGGTGGCCGTAAGTACGGTTCATCACGATTCACCAGGAGTTTTGGTGATGTGATTACGTTTCCATCTTTCCCCGCGAAAAATTAAACATGTTTAATTTTTTTGGCGGTCCTTGCGGATGGTTGTGGACTTTGAAGAACTTTGCGGAACCTCGGTGAGCAATCGCGGCGGCTCATGGTGCCTAACACCGCATCTCACCGTGAGTCAAACCACATAGGTGAGATAGGGATATTAACCGCGCTCACCCTTTGGAGCACAGCCGTATTCAACCAACAACATCTGTAGCTGCAACACCGCACAAGCAGCAGCCCACCATGGAGAGGTTCTCTGCATCAGTGCCTCATGACAAAGAATCTAAACGGTACAGAGATATAACGGAGGAAGTGGCATATCATATAGCCAAAGACATGCTTCCGCTTAGCACTGTCGAGAAGAAAGCTTATACTGAACTGCACTAAATTCTCAGGTTTCTAAGTTTATATTTAACATTTTGCACTATTTTATTACACTTTATTAAGCATCCTTTTTCTTAAATTTTCTTTCATTTTGCACCTTAAATGTTAAGAGATAATTGTTAAGTGTTAATTGTGATTTCAGACTTATGTTTACATTTTAATTATTTGAGTTTTCCATGGTTGTTGACATTTCTGACTTAATAACTGAGGGGATTATGATCAGAGGAAGGTTAAGTTTAAAATAAAAATGTTTAAATGGAATATATTTTTCTCCTGGTTCTTATTTTAAATGGGTCATAAAAAATATAAATAATTATCGATATCGACCGATATGAAACACTGATATCGTGATACTGTACACACTCTCACACACACAGACTGCGCGCGCGGCCTGCACTGCGCACACACTGCACTGCGCACACACACACAGACACACACTGCACACTGCACACAGACACACACTGCACACTGCACACAGACACACACTGCACACAGACACACACTGCACACAGCACACAGACACACACACACACACTGCACACACTCAGTGTGCTCTGATTACAGACCCGGTACAGCAACTCCTCCTCTCTGTGTTTAATTCCTCTCTGTCTCTGGCAGGAGTGTTTAATTCTACGACAGAGCTGTGTTGCTAGCTAACGGCTGCATGTAGCGTCTCTCCGGGCCGCGCGGGTGAGAAAGACTTTAGCCAATGTTAGAGGACTGATTTCCGTGCGTTTAATCAGCAGGAACGAATATTAAACAGTATTATAAGAGAATATGTGTGAGGAGGAGACATCAGAGACCCCGCCTACTGCCCCTCCCCCCTCCCCCTGCTCAGTAAATTAAATGTAACTTTCAGCACTAAATATACAGTGTTGTAAATTAAACATCAAACATTAGCTATGTTTAATTTAACCCAGTGTTTTTTCATCAGAAAGAAAGAAAGATAGGAGAAAAAAAAAAGTGTTTAAATGTAAACCTGTTGATGTCCACCAAACCACACACACACACACACACACACACACACACACACAGCTTATTTCATTACCAAAACAGTGGTTGAGTGACTAGCACATCAGCAGTGCTTTGCTCAACACACACACAAACACACACACACCAGTAAAGTTTTGACTATCAAATGTGTGTGTGTGTGTGTTTTCTATAATTAACCAGCCGTTTATGCCATGGAACATTTCACAAAGGCAACAGGAAAAACTGGGACATGTAATGACCACACACACACACCCACCCACACACCGTCTTATGGAAAAGTTTAGGCACCCCTTGATAAATAACAGGTTTTGATGATTTTTGTAATTGAGTAGATGTTAACACAGTCTCTCCTGGAAATGGAGAAAATGCACAATATTTTTAAACATTGATGCATAGTTATTTCTTATGCCATGAATTAAAAAAATAAAATAATAAAAACATTATTTTGCAAAATAATAATATATGCAAAGGTTTTGGCACCCTAAGAGTTCTAGAGTCTAAGATTCTTTTTCCAAGGTTTCAGACCTTAATCAGCTCGTTAGATCTGATGCAGACAACAGCTGTTATTAGTAAATGCCAATTTCAAAGCTTTACAAATACTTTGACTCTTTAAACCTTGTGCACACACTTGCGGAACACGTGAGAAGTTTATTTAATATCTAATGTTTTTAAAGTGATTTGAGCATTACTTCATGTGTGTGTGTGTGTGTGTGTGTGTGTGTGTGTGTTCACTCCGTGTTCAAGATGTTATAACAGCGTTATTATCTGACGCTGCTATAACGAGTTTATATATTTACAGTTAAACTCATAATAAACTCGTCTTTTTCTTACTTCACTTCAATGGACCGGAACGTCTCGAACCCTGACTGCTGTCTATCGTTACCCCTACTGCATACACAACATACACTGTTTACACACACAGTTTATTTTGTGTGTAAATGTACAGAAGTGTATTGCTGCACTCCTGTGACCAACACGTTCCTCTTCATTCATCCTCAACGTCTGTAGAACCTCGGTTCCCTTTTTCCCTTAGAGTTATTTCAGGCACAGTGCAGTTTAATCTTTACCACAAGACAAGACGAGGAAGTGAGAGAGAGACAGAGAGGGGGGGGGAGACAGAGGGGGGGGGGGAGAAAGAGAGAGAGAGAGAGGGGGGAGAGAGACAGAGACAGAAAGAGAGAAAGGGGGGGGGGAGAGAGAGAAATAGAGACAGAGAGAGAGGGGGGAGAGAAACAGAGAGAGAGAGAGAGAGAGAGAGAGAGAGAGACAGACAGACAGCGAGACAGAGAGACAGCCTATTCACAAAGACAGTTCAGGAGAAGCCACACACACTCTGTCTCAGTGTTCTGTGTGTAAGGACCAAATGAGAATTGTTGTTCCTTTAAGCCACAAGCTGCAGTAAGGACACAGATGTAGATATGTACATATAAAGACATATAAAGCACTAAATGGTCTCGCGCCGCAGTATCTGAGTGAACTGCTAGTGTCTTATGATCCGCCACGCCTACTTCCATCAAAGGATGCAGGCTGCCTGTCACTATTATTAAAACTACAGCAGGGGGCGGAGCTTTTTCTTACAAAGCCCCAAAGTTATGGAAAAGTCTTCCTATTAATGTTCGGGACTCAGACACAGTCTCAGTGTTTAAGTCTAGACTAAAAACCTATTTATTTAGCGCAGCATGTTTGTAAATAGATTAACCTTAGGTAAAGGAGCAGATCTGGGGGACTCATGGACGTAGAGTATTCTGGTGAACTGGTATGTTTAGATGTTGTCCTCCCCACTCTCATTGATCACTCAGGTTTGTTGACGGTGAGGTGATTGGTCGCTTTACATCTCAGTTCCCCCTCATGTCTGTGTTTCCTTCTGGCTCCTCCCTTTTAGTAATGATGTCATAGTTAGTCCTGCCGAAGTCCCTGCTTGCACTCTACACTAAATATACATTCACCTTATACATTGTGACTGTGACCAGACCTAACTGCCATCTCTCTTCTCTCTCTCTTCCTCTCTCTGTCGAGCTACACATGTCTCTCCTGAGCTGCCATTGATCCAGACTCCCTCTGCCCTCTGGAGCTGCCTGACTCATCCTGGTGTCCCGCTTCTGGTTTGAGATCTGGTCACATGGATGTCCCGTGTGTCTCTTTGGGATGCGTCCGGTGTCTGGGGACGATATCACTGTACTATGAAGACGTTTCTGGTCTCAACTGATGTTGACAGCTGTTTCTCTGAGGACTTGGCTGCAGTCGATCGATAGTAAAGGACTAAAATTTCCTACAAGTCGACCTGAGCCTCCAATAACTACCTGGACTCCATATTAACATCAATTAACATCAACTATTATACTGAACTTCCTGCCACCCAACACACAGTATGAATGCAGATCAATTCCTGCTTTCTGTTTCACCCAGATGAGGATGGGTTCCTTGTTGAGTCCGGTTCCTCTCAAGGTTTCTTCCTAACGCCATCTCGTGGAGTTTTTCCCTCAGCACCGTCGCCCTCGACTCGTTCATCAGGGACCATCTGACTATCTGCAGTTTTCTTGCCCTATTCTTTGTTAAATCTAACAATTCTAATTTTCTTTCTTTTTTTCCCCTTTTTTTACTAAATGTTTGAAACTTTGATAAATATTTCTCGTCTATGATGTGTGTGATAAGGCATGGACATGGGGCGGTGGAGACTCACACACTTAAAGCTCACTGGGTCACAAGGTTGGGGGTTTGAGCTCCAGCACTGCCAAACTGCAACTTTTTGAGCCCTCCTCTCCAGGGGGCGCTGTGTCCTGGCTCACTCTGCACTCTGAACCTGGCTTCCTAGCTGGGAAGTGTGAGAAAAAAAATCAGGACTTTCTCCTGGTTACTGGTCAGACTGTATTTTTAAGCAGGGAGGATGGAGTCTCTCTCGTCGTTCCTCTCAGTCATCAGCGTTTTTTAAACTGATGCAGACGCACCGTTTTGGGCGGGAATAAAGTACAGACATACCTGATTGGCTACTGCTGCTACGATTGACATGAACCCACCCCCAACGACTGTAGCAAGATTCGAACTTGCTGATGATTGAGCGAATGTGCTTTTGTTGCCCTGTGTTTGTGTGTGTATGTATGTATGTATGTATATGTGTGTATATATATATATATATATATATATATATATATATATATATATATATATATATATATATATATATAATATTAGTAAGACTTGAACACAAAAGCTGTGTCTGAGTCCTGAACATTATCTGGAGTGTACTTCCATAACCGTAAGGCTTTGTATCAAACCCCCTGCTGTAAGTTTCAGTTTATGACTCAATAAACAAGTAGCAACTTGCAAACTAACAAATAGCCTGCACCTTCTGACCGAAGAAGATCATTTAATGCTTTATACGTCAAAAGTCAATACATCAAGTATTTTAAAATGGATGTGAAATTTCACAGGGAGCCAATGCAGTGTAGATAAGATAGGGGTGATGTGCTCGTATCTTCTGGTTTTAGTGAGGACTCTCGCTGCTGCATTCTGTACTAACTGAAGCTTGTTTATACACCTAGTTGAACAACCAGACAGTAAGGCGTTACAATAGTCCAACCTAGAGGTGATAAAAGCATGAACTAGTTTTTCTGCATCGTTTTATAAAGTTACAGTGTGATCAGAAAGCTTACTTCTAGCTGCTTGTGGTCCTATGATTAGAACTTCTGTCTTATCAGGATTAAGCATTTGTCCTCTCATGTCCTTCACATACTGATCAACTTTATTAAGCTGATTTTTCTGAAACGTATAACTGTGTCATCAGCATAACAATGAAAACTAATCGGGTGTTGAGAGGTGTGTCGAGGGGGGTGGGGGGGGGGGGTAAAAGATATTTAATTATTTTAAAACTCAGCTGTGTCTGTGTCAACAACATCACCGCCATCACCATAACTACTACCACTACGACGACAATGATGATGATGATGATGAAGTCCAGCACTTGGGTTCAGATGAGAAGTTTCAGTTTGCTGTATTTCCATGTACACTCAAGCCTGTCAATCATTTGCATGTGAAGGCGGAGCAGCGTCTCTGCATGTCTGAGGCTCAGCACTGCTCGGTAACGTCTACATACAGACAAGCGGCTCGTCTTTCACACTCTTCAGCATGGTGACACTCATCAACACACACACAGTCTACATGAGTAAGATACAGTATTGTCTGGACCTGTCCGACACGCCCACATGCCCACCTGAGACGGCAGACAGCTGTACTGCAGGACGGTGATGATGATATTAATAATTGGGTAATAAATCGTAATGAGATCAAAGATGTGTTAGCATGTTAGACTGACTCACCTCTCCAAACACTAACATGCTAACATGTCTGTCCAACATCACATGTTCCATATCATCTTGATCATCATCGTCCAGCGGTAAAACACTGTGCTCCCTCTGTCGCTCCTCTACATGATGGTGTTCCTCTCACACTCTCACATCAGACTGCGATCAGGAGATCAGATAAGAACTGAGCAGGGATTGGATTCAGTTTATTGTGATTTGAAATCTGCTGTGGACTGGAATCGGATTTATACTGAAGGTAAATCAGAGAGAGATCGGATTGACTCCACACTGTGGCATTATTAAGGATGTATTCATTATTAATTAAAGCTCAGGTCGAATATCCTGATAGAATCATACAGGTGATTATTGGCGCGTTAAACAGAGTCACGTGACCTTCATACAGGAAGTCGGCGGAGGACGAAAGTCATCTCTATTCCATGAACCTTATTTTTACTCCCGGTGACGTGACGCCGCTGGGACACGTGACCCCGTCTAGTTCCGCCGCTGTATGCGTGTTGAACGCGCTATTAACGCCACCCTGTACATGAAGTATACACTATAAACACACACACGTGTGTGGAGGCTAGAAATATTATATTAAGCGCCCACATTAAGATAAAAAGGTCAGTTTTGAGTTATACATTGCTCTCTCTCTCACACACACACACACAGATGAAGAGAAACACCTCAGGAATGAACAGTTACATTTTCCTCAAAAACACACTTTATCAACTCTATCGGTGTGTGTGTGTGTGTGGTGAAGGAGAAGAAGTTAATAATAAATGTGTGTGTGTGAGAGAGAGAGAGATGTGGTGAGGACTCACAGCACACACAGGGCGTAGGCGCCGCTCACACTCTCGCTGTCCCGGACCAGGAAGCTCCCGTCTCGGCCGGCTCTGGCCAGCAGCTCCTCGGCGGCGGCGCGGCTCAGGTCCCGGTGATACCACAGTGGAGGGGCCGCTGCTCCCCCGCCCGCCATCACACACTCACCGATAAACCAGACCCGGTAGATAAAGTTCTCTGGATCCTGGATCAGCGGCTCGGCCCGGGCTCCGGTTCCGCCGTGCTGCCTCCCATCCGCCTCCCGATGACCTGCTCCGGGCTGCTGCTACTGCTACTGCCGCTGCTTTATATCCCTGCGGACACGCTCCAGCTCACTCACTCACTCACACACTCACTCACTCACTCTCACACCAGAGCTGAAGTAACTCTGTAGTTCAGTTTACTCGATCATCAGTTAAAGTTGTGAATCCTCTCAGAAACTCTTCCCTTTTCCTCAGGCAGCGCCTCCGTCAGGTTAGCACAGAGCTAATGCTAATCTCCTCACAGGAATAAAGTCAGTCACAAACAGTGAGCTGGAGCGCGCACACACACACACACACGCACGCACGCGCGCGCGCTCTCTCTCTCTCTCTCTCTCTCTCTCGTGCGCGCTGGCGTCTGAAGAAAAAACTGTAGGATAAACTTTATAGAACTTTTATCAGCGACCTACTGAAAGTTTTCCCCCCCAAGCTTTCCGATTTAATTTCACAGCTGGAACACACACACACACACACACACACACACGTATACATCAATCTAAGCACTAGCGGCTAGGCTATCTCTCTCTCCCTATGACTGACACACACACACACACTGCACAGCCCGGACCAACAAAGAGTTTAATGAAGGAATTTATCATCCAGGAGTGTGTGTGTGTGTGTGTGTGTGTGTGTGTGTGTAAGAAGCATAAACTTTCTTTAAAACTTATATTTTTCGTCTTAGCTAAAAAATCTCTCTTTGAAATCAGTTGAACTGAATGTTAAAACAGTGTGTGTGTGTGTGTGAGAGCGACAGGGTGAATGTGTGTGAAGGTAACTCAGTCCTCAGTATCCGCTCACACTGTAACGTGTGAATTCGCGGTTATTAATCAACTTCCTGTTTAGACATTTTTGCAACTCCATACCGCGGTCATTTCCTGCCACTTCCGGGTGGCGGGGCTTCTGGACGGCCACACCCAGTGAGGCGATGTTTTTCCCATTAAAGCGCTGCTGAGTTATCTTCTAGCAAGTGATAAAGAAGGGGGCATTTACTAACGCACACACACACACGCCTGAAAATGTCATGTCCATATGGACCAAAACCTGAAGGTGGTGTGTCTATGACCTTGATAACTTTATCTCCCCGCACAAACACTGAAACAGAAGAAATATATTATACCTTTGTTTTCCAATGGCCACGTGTTTCTGTCTAATTCAGGTCTTGCGTGTGTGTGTGTGTGTGTGTGTGACAGAGTCTGGAATTTTTCCTGAAACCTGGGAACCCCAGATCTTACTCAGCTCTTCTGTGTGCATCTCTCTGGTGATGGGAAACACACCTGTTAAACAGAGGTACATCTTAAAGAGTGCAGAGCAACACCACGCGCCGAGTGAAGGAGTGTTTCTGACTTTTAACTTCCAGCTCTGGGTTACTCTTAATTAATCTAATAACTCCAACAACTCTAATAACACACACAGTAGTGTATATCATGAGTCAGGCGGGACGGTGGTGTAGTGGTTAGCACTGTCGTCTTGCACCTCCATGCTGCAGGTTTAATTCCCTCCTTGGGTCGGTGTGTGTGTGTGTGTGTGGAGTTTTCCTCCCACAGTCCAAAGACATGCAGATTAGCTAATTGTCATTCATAAATTGCCCGTAGTGTGTGAATGAGTGCTGACCAGAGGCCCTACCACGGTCATAAAATGGGGAATAAATACATTCCTAGTTCGTCCCTACGGTCCCTGGTTAGACTACAGAGGTTCAAGTTAAGTGCGATTGTCTCTCACTCCTTTATTCTGAAACGATGTCATTATAAGCGTCTTTCTGCAAAACCAATCCCTATGATCACAAATTGCGGCTGAAACTTCTGCTCCTGTCGTTTATTTCAACCCAGTTTTGTTTGTGAAACATTTTAAAAATAGAAGAAAAAAAAAAGTGTCTCAAAGCAGCTTAACAGAACGTTGCATGTTTACCCTGTTATATCCCTGTTTAAAATCAATAAAAATATTGTTGGGAAAAAAAGCAGCTTAACAGAAATAAAAAAAAAACTTTGGATATAAATATAAAACTCCTTGAGACACGTCATCACACCTCCAGCATCTCTAACATCACTAACAACCTGAGCTCCAGGACTGGGACGGAAGACATTTTGAGCGGCACTGTCCTCTACTGGCCAACACACAGTACTGTATAATACTGTACTTTACACATTATTGTTCTTTAAGCTCAGAATATATTCTGTATCTGAATCAGCAGTAATAACTAACACACGAGGGCCTACAGCTGTTTGAATGAACAGATAAATATAGTACTGATCATCATTTTCACGCTGCCCAGACAGCCACATGTCTCACTTGTCAGGTGAGTGTCACTGG
This sequence comes from Clarias fuscus, assembly GCA_030347435.1. Taxonomy (NCBI): domain Eukaryota; kingdom Metazoa; phylum Chordata; class Actinopteri; order Siluriformes; family Clariidae; genus Clarias; species Clarias fuscus. The sequence continues at coordinate 91,232 of CM059218.1, read as the reverse complement.
TTTGCTAACACCTGACTCCAGTTAGTGTTTAATGACATCAGAAGCATCTCTTTGTATGTTTAACAAGCGTGTTCAATAAAGATATGAAAGATCAGGACTGTTTGTGTTTATCTGCTTAGAAATACGGTGTGTGCTTCTGTTTGTGACTTTGTTGAAATCCAGTTAACATTTCATGACCGATTTATACAGAAGACTTTTTTTTTTTTTGCTACTGTACATTTGTTGCACAATTTATTAAACTTTCAGAAAAGGAATCAAATAAACCCTCTATCCTGCTTGAGTAATTGTATGCTCTGGCACTGCAAAACATTCAATATACTGCAAAATATATCAAATAAATATGCCTGCACACTGCATTATATATGTAGATGTCTTTGAAGTTGCAACGCTGAAATGTCTCCCGGCTGACCTCAGGACCTCAGTACATTCAGAAAATCTGGATGATGTCACCTTAGTCAAAGTTCATCAATAGTGCACTATTAGGTTGTAATGGTCTTCAAGTCAAGTGGTTTTTATTGTTATTGCAACTATATACTGAAGCAAGTGTAAGGAAAAACTGTTATCTGTAAACATTACATGCTGCCATTTTACAAACACACACACACACACAGTGTTTTGCACTAATACAGTCCAAAATTTTATGTTTCGAAGGCAATTCACCTGAGGACAAAGTGTAATTCCAGTGTGTGTGTGTGTGGGGGGGGGGGGGGGGGGGGGGGACTCTTTAAGCAAACGACACATCAACACAGGTCAACCAACAGAAGTGTTATATTAAAAATGTGATATTATACTCAGTTTATAAAATATTAACAAAGTTATATATTAAGTTAATATAGATGGATATTATTCCCACCTCTGTGTGTGTGTGTGTGTGTGTGTGTGTGTGTGTGTGTGTGTGTGTGTGTGGAGTTTGCATGTTCTCCCTGTGCTTGCTGGGTTTCCTCCAGGTACTTCAGTTTCCTCCCACAGTCCAAAGACATGCAGATTAGTCTAATTGGTGTTCCCAAATGGGCTGTAGTGTGTGTGTGTGTGTGTGTGTCCTGTGTAGTCCAGGGTGTACCTCGTCTCGTGCCCTAAGTCTCCTGGGATAGCCTCCAGGATAAAGTGGTAGAGACGATGAGACGATGGTTTATTTGAAAACATTTTGTAATGGGATTAGTTTTACTTTTACTTGTAGAGAGTTGAAGGTTCACTTTTACTTCATTTCACAAAAATGCTACTGTGGCCGAGGCAGAATGAGTTCTACACCCACACTTTATCATGCACTTGTAAACAACTTAAATATATGTTGAGTAATAAGTAGTTTAGTTATAAAACAAAGAAACAAACATAAGAACCCTAAAATGACCTAGGATCATTGCTGCAGAATACACAAATATAAACCCCGCCCCATGTCCACTCCATGATATATAATTAGTTAATACTTAATTATAGCCATGAGGTGTATTACAATAAACAAACAACCAACACTGTTTCTTTTCTTAGTTTTCCTCTTTATTAGTATTTCACAGCAATGAGAGAAGGACAGCGAGGGAGAGCGCGAGGCTCGTCATCATGGCCGTCTCTGTCCGAGAGCCCAGGTTCAGGTAGAACTCTGCCACTTTTCGGTTAGGGTTCTCGCCTGAGAACCACATCTTCATGCAGCGCCCGCTGTCCTGGGTGAGGCTGGTGTACTTGTAGGAGTTCGACCAGATTTTCTCACACATGCTCTGAGGGGTGGGGAAAACATCTGTCCACTTCTTGCACTGATGTCCATCAGGACAGAGGTTCATACCTGCACACACACACACACACACACACACATAAATAAATCACTTTCAGTTTAAATTATGAACTTGTATTATCCTCTATATTACTGAAACATACATACATACACGCACACACACACACACACCTGAGCTCCAGTCCCAGCCCACGTGCCAGTTCTCTTTGCAGGTTTTGTCATTTTTGCAGTCATTGTACCACGACTCACAATCCTCCGAACACAACGGCACGTCCAATATGCGCTCCTTCCGCCAAGTGGTATCCGCCTACACACACACACACACACACACACACACACACACACACACACAAATACCTAAAAATAACTGATAATGATTCTTAATCTCTTTAAAAAAATCTGTAACTTCATCTAAAAAAACAAAAATGAGGTGAGTGTTTGATCTGTTTGAGTGGAGCGCTGCAACACTTCCAGAGTCTGAAGCCGTGTGAGCTTCATCTCTGAGGTCTCAGGTTTCCTACACATCAGCAGAAGTGATGGAGAACTCATGGATGAGAGCAGAAACCTCATGAGACCTGCTGCTTCCTTTTGCTCTTAAAGGTGATTTACAGAAAAACGTCTGAGGCGTAAAACACGTCTTTACTTTGATAAAAAAAAACCTCAATAATTGTTATTTTCTGCCACAAACACCGTGACAGAGATTCTATTCTGTTTTATGTGATAGCGGTGGCTCAAACGGTTAAGGCTGTGGGTTACTGATCAGAAGGTCGTGGGATCGAGCCAAAGCACTGCACAGCGTAGTGTTCAGCGTAATGGACTCGTACCGGCTGGATCCACGGCCCCAGGTGAGGAGAACACTCGTAGAAACACGTGTCCTGGATGAAGTGCTTTTTACACTTTTCAGACATGATCCCACAGTGGTTCCAGTTAAAGTTGTACAGGTACGAGTTATCTTCATGAGCTTCTTCTGTGGTGTTCGCCGTGCAGCACGCATTATCTCTCCAAGGAGCACACTGAGAGAGAGAGACAGAAAGAGAGAGAGAGAGAGGGAGTGAGAGAGACAAGGACAGAGAGAGAGAGACATAAAGAGAGAGAGAGAAAGAGAGAGACAGGGACAGACAGGGAAAGAGAGAAAAAGAGAGAGACAGAGAGGGAGAGACATAAAGAGAGAGACAGACAGAGAGAGTGAGAGAGAGAGACGACATGGAGAGAGAGAGAGAGAGAGACATAAAGAGAGAGAGAGAGAGACATAAAGAGAGAGAGAGAGAGACATTGTTGCCAGAACAATTATACAAGATTAATTACATTATAAATAAAATTAATCTGAATTTCTAAACATACTGTATATAAACATCATTAACATATTAGATATAAAAGAATATGATAAGAAACAGATCAGATTGTGTTTACTTTGTAAGAATAATATTCAGATATTAAATGGTGTGATGTAACACTGTATTTATTACTATCAGCGTTTCAGATGTTTGTTTTATACACATTTCTAATTCAGCATTTAAATGATATTTTTCCCGTTTATACTAAATAATAATATTAACTAGTTTTACGCTCTAACACTACTGGACTTTATCCGTTTTTTGCGCTTTTTGGGAGAGCGCGCGCATCATCTGACCAACAACAAGCGAATCCATCAGCAAATAATCACAACTCCGGCACAAAGGTACGTTATCATGTCTACCATTCAGCTCGCTCAGTGTGTGGAGTGCAGGATGTTTAGACATTCTTCCTCCGTCATTAGTGATAATTTTATTTGTGATAGGTGTGTGTTAGTTAGCACCCTGACGGAGAAGATAGTAGCATTAGAGGAGCGCATCCAGACTTTAGAGAGGGTTAGAGAGCGCGAGAGCAGCGTTAATCCTGTAGTGGAAAGTCTGGGTGCCACAGGCGGAGATAATCAGCCCCCGACTCCGGCAGTAGAGCCCTCACAGCGGGGCGAGTGGGTAACGACTCGGCGGCATACTCGCTCAGCCAAAGCTAACACTAAGGCTAGCCCACCGGAGCACACCTCTTCTGCGCTTCACGTGTCCAACAGGTTCGCTCTCCTCAGTGATGCACCCGCTGAGAAACCTGAAAGAGCTCTGGTTATAGGAGACTCTATACATGTGAAATTAGCGAGGCGACACAGCTTACAGCAGGTTATGGTCGCTGAACCGCTGGATGTCCAGGTGGTGCTCCGAAAACAACGTGGGCTTCATAGACAACTGGAAGACCTTTGAGGGCAAATCTGGCCTGTTAGGGCGGGACGGTGTCCATCCCACTCGGGAAGGTGCTGCTCTCATTTCTTGCAGTATAGCACATAGTCTCAGAAGAGGCCTAGTTAATCGGTGACAATCCAGAGCCCAGGCCAGGGAGCAGACAGACAGGCTAAACCAACCGTCTGCTAGCTGCAGAGAGTCGTCACTCAGGGTTCATCATATTGAGACTGTGTCTGTTCCCCGAGCTAAACATAAATTTAGAAAGACTCAGAAAGTCTGTTTTAGTAATTTAATTAACATAGATACCACAAACTCAGATCACACTGAATGCGCAGCCGGCACCTCTGATCTGAAGCCAGGACTGTTAAATATTAGATCTCTCGCATCTAAAGCAGTTATTGTTAATGAAATTATCACAGATCAGGAGTTTGATATATTATGTTTAACAGAAACCTGGATTAAACAGGACGAGTATGTAGCTCTAAATGAAGCTAGTCCTCCTAGATACAGCTACATACACCAGCCTCGGCTAACTGGTAGAGGAGGAGGAGTCGCAGTTATTTATAACCATAATCTGTCTCTCGTACAAAAACACAGTTTTAAATTTAATGCATTTGAAGTTCTCTATAGTAACATAAAGTCAGCTCAGTCGATCCCGCTAATCATCATTTACAGACCCCCAGGGCCGTACTCTGAGTTTCTCTGCGAATTTGCAGATTTCCTCTCAAACCTTGTTGTTTCTGTAGACAAAGCGTTAATTGCTGGAGACTTTAATATTCATTTTGAGAATCCAGAAGACCCTCTGAGAACAGCATTCCTGTCCATACTGGACTCAGTAGGAGTAAATCAGTGTGTAGTAGGACCCACTCATAAAGCAGGTCACACTTTAGATTTAATATTATCCTTCGGATTACGTATAGGAAATATAACCACAATTCCACAGTCTGAAGTTATCTCAGATCACTACCTTGTCTCGATTAGTGTTACCCTGTCCCTAATCTCCTAAAATGTGTGTCATGTGACTCAAAAACATTTAAATCATTATATACAAAGATTTGACTTTTACTGGGGGTTTTTTTTCGATAAAAGATAAAAAGTGTAGGGTCAGAGTCAGATGCCTGAAAGCACACGGCGAACGCGTGAACTCTGTCCTGAGAAGCCCTACAGCCTTACATCTGACTGTTACACAGCACTCGCACTGGAGACTCCTTACACTCATGTAATCAGTGTATGATCAGTGGAGTGTGCAGTGTACACGTCCTTGTGAATGAGCTGTTACTATGGAAACCGTAACGCATCGGAGCGAGCGCATTATCATAACTCGGAGAATGAATCAACACCATCAGAGCGCAGGACTCAAGCTGTGTGTGTAAGTGTGTATAAAACACTTTAATAGAGGATAAAGAGTGTGCTATGTGCGCTAACACACACCCGTGATCAGGTTTCAGTAGACGGTGTGTGAGTGAAGACATTTCGGACTCTGTAGTCCTGTCGTGATCTCTGAGCGTTCCTGAGCCGCAGCGTTCTCACCTCACATGTGAAAGCAGAACCTCTGACTTTTCACCGCAGGGTCGAGGCGTGTCAGGAGTTTTATCAAACAGGACTGGAGCTGAGAGCGCTCTCTCACGTTACACAGAAAACGTTACGCAACACCGACACGCTGGTACTTTACACGTTCCCAGAAGACGTGATGTTCTCCAGTGTGATGTTATATTATTCCACGCAGTGAGACAGTACAGAGACAGAGACGGTACAGAGGGACAAACTCCCTGAACACAGACACCTTCACCACCGACTGAAAAAAAACATCTCCATGTTTGAGCAGTGAGCAGTGATGTGATGATGTGATCATGTGATGACGTGACAGAATGAAACGCTGCTGTTGTTTTTCTGTTTCTTCTGATTCTGTGTTTGTGGTGAAAATCTCAAATGTTTTCGCGTCAGGAGAAATGATTAGCTCAGTGTGCTGGAGAGACTCGCTGACCTTCGACCACATGGAGCTGAATACACCTGAGTGAGGGTCAGGGCACAGTGTGTGTGTGTGTGTGTGTGTGTGTGTGTGTTACCTGATTGTAAAGTTTTCCCTCTGGTCCCGGCTCAGATTTGTGGTGTTTAGCGTCCATGCACATGTTCAGTTTATCCAAAGCAAAAGAACAAAGTGGGAAAGCGAACAGTGCGGTGAACACCAGCCAAATCCTGCAGATAGGAAAAAGTGTGTGTGTGTGAGTGTGTGTGAAAGAGAGAGAGAGAGAGAGAGCATGAGGCAGAATAAATAATCTCTCACACATATCACTGTATAACCCCTGGTGCTGAGAGTGTGTTTGTGTCCTACTGTACCTGTACACACACACACTGTACAGTGTTAATTCAACACTGGAGATTTTATATCACTTCATCTCACACACACTTCAGCATGTATAACACACATCAGTAATTATTATTAAAATGAATTTGTAGAAGCTTCTTACCTCGACACTTGTTCCATTATGAAAGAGATCTCCTGCTCTCGACCCAGCTGTGTGTGTGTGTGTGTGTGTGTGAGAGAGAGAGAGATTACACACCTCTCAGGAGGAGTCTGGGACAAAGTGAGGAGAAAATCTGTCCACGTCTCTCAGTGAGGTTTCACATCGCTGTCAGTGTGACCTGCTCCCAGAGTCACATGTCTCACTCATTATCTTATTATGGGTTATGAATTACTGCACACACACACACACACACACACACACACACACACACACACACACACACACTCAGCTGTCAGATATCAGTTTGGGGACATTTTGTTCTCTCCAAGATAAAACACCGTTACATACAGACCTTCACACTTTTATGTGAAAGTTATGAAAGTTATGGAATAGTCTTAATGTTCGGGACTCAGACACAGTCTCAGTGTTTAAGTCTAGACTAAAGATCTATTTATTTAACCAAGCATTTGTAATAAATACAATTTAAATAAATTAAATATACATTCACCTTATACATTGTGTGACTGTTCAGTTCAGTTTAATTTCTTTGTATAGCGCTTTTAACAATGATCAATGTCGCAAAGCACCTTTACAGAATCAAAAGAAAATTACAGAAATGTGTAGGACTCAGACTCATCTGGGTGACATCAGATAGCAGGAATTGAGCTGCAGTCCTACTGTGTGTTAGGCTGCTGGAAGTTCAATATTACAGATGATATGTTTAAGTTAATATGGAGTCCAGTTCCTTATTGGAGGTTTTAAATGAAGAAGAAGAACAAGAAGAGTGTCCGAGTTAAGTTTTAAGAGAAGAAGAGTTTTAGCTTGTTGTCCTCGATACACTTACCGGTCCGGGCCCGATCGACCGGAAGACACACACACACACACACACACACACACACACACACACACAGAGAGATCTCTGTTTATTCTCAGCAGAGAGGGCACATTTAAACGGTGCTACGTCCCGAACATTAAAAGAACCCGTCATTCACATGTCAGTGATAGAGAGCCGGAGACAGACAGGAGAGAGGAAATACTGTACATTTACATTCTCCTGATTAAACTAAAGGGTTCTAGCAGACAAGAGGCATTTGGATGTCTACTCGTCTGGGTACAGGATATAGAAGGCAGAGGGCGTAAGGAAGTGAGGGGTCTGTTCTCAGGGCACAGGAACCTGAACTGATTAGATTGTCTTACAATATTATAAAACCTTACAGAGGCTCAGGCACAAAAACTGTAGGAAACTTACAGAATTTTCACACTTGACTCAACTCGGAGCGCCTGGATCAAAGCCGTTGTTTAGCATGCCGCGTTACTTCACCGCTGACTATCCCGAGGTCACGGAGTGCTGGGGGAAATTACAGCTTGGGACAATATGTTGTTTAAAGGGCATATAGAAAACTTCCTGAGCTTTAACTTTACAAAATGGAAATAGCTTTCTCTGGTAATAAATAAATAAATAAATAAATAAATAACAGCTATGAATTGAGATTTTTGCTCGTCTAATCCTGTTTCTCTTTGATTCAGACTTTAAAATCAGATGATCAAACACATTGCTTTCATTTAGCAACAAGTGAGAGGTCACATCGCTGAGAAACTAACAACACAGTGTGTGTCGGATTTGATTTACTTTATGGACTTTGGTGTTAGTGTCAGGATTTTTGGTTACGGTGTCGTGTGTGTTTTATGTGATGTGTTTATAGCCAGGAGGATAGTCATCCCAATGACACATTTATATCTCCATCATCATCATCATCATCATGCAGGATAAACAAGCTCGGCCAGCCTGGGGATTTGCTCTGGCTTCAGTTCTCAGCTTCATGTCTCAGTTTCAGTGCAGAAATAAGCCCCAGTGTGTGCAAAGCTAACACAACTGAGCACAAAAGCTGACGAAATGCAAAAATATGCCTTTCAAGAGTTTAATGATCCGTCCCTCTGTCTCTACAATCTGAGAGAAAGCGTGAAAATCAACCATTAGAGGAAATCTCTCAGTGAATTTCAGAGATTTCCAGCCTCAGGGTGCACTTACTTTTGAAAACACAAAACGTCAGCACTCTTTACCACTTTAACCTTTTTAAACTTCTTAAGCTTGAAATAGATCTAAAATGAATTGCAGAAACACCCCGTGGACTGGCTCAGCACTCGGATGATTACAAGAGTACAGGACTAGCTAACGCGCTAGCACGCTAACTAGCAAGGATGCTACCTACCAGGCTAAGACCTGATATACACAACAACTACTGAGTTTAATGCTTTGAAATGGATTGTGTTTAATTGTGAAATAAAACATTGTGTTTGTAGACTATTCTATGTACTATATTCTAATTATTTGCTGATGAACAGGTTCTTTAAGCAACTAGCTTGCTAGCACTCTTTTTACCTTCATTCTAAATATTTCCCACTTGTTTTTAGGAAAATCCCGCCCCTTTATTACTATTGGCTGACAGTTTCCCGCCTTCCAAACTACAATTGGATTAAACTGCGTAAATCGGCCAACCATCGAACAGCTTTTGCTGTTTCATAAAATTTCACCAAAGAACAAAGAACACTGGACGCATTGCAGGTATGTTTTTCCAAAAAAAAAAAAAAAATTAATTGCAGCGCAGTTAGCTTCTAGCATGGTCATCCTTCTTAATGTTACCCAAAAGTGACCCTTTAAAACCTGAACACAACTTCCAATTTTTAAGCAAAAATAATTATATCTCGTTTTTGACTGTGACCACACTCAACTGTTATCTCTCCTGCTCTTCTCCTGTCTCCCCCCCCCCCCCCCCCTCTCTGTCTCACTACACATGTCTCTCCTGAGTTGCCAGTGATCCAGACCCCCTCTGTCCTCTGGACCTGTCTGACTCGTCCTGATGTTCCTCTTCTGGTTGGAGATCTGGTCACATGGAGCCCCATGTGGTCTGTCTGGGATGCGTCCGGTGTCTGGGGACGATATCACTGTACTATGAAGACGCTCCTGTCCTCGGCTGATGCAGACAGATGTCCTCTGAGGAATCGTGAATGCAGTCTCTCGATAGTTCAGGACTGGAGTTTCCTACAGTCTACCTGAGTCTCCAATAACCAACTGGACTCCATATGAACTTAAACACGTCTCCTGTTATACTGAACTTCCAGCCTCATAACACACAGTATGAGTGCAGATCAAATCCCTGCTCTCCGTTATCACCCAGATGAGGATGGGTTCACTGTTGAGTCCGGTTCCTCTCAAGGTTTCTTCCTGTTACCATCACGGCTTATTCATCAGGGACGATCTGATCATTCTGATTCACACACAGTCACGTTTCATACAAATTTGATTATTTTGATTGTGTAAAGCTGCTTTGCGATAATGATCGTTGTTAAAAATGCTATACAAATAAAATTGAACTGAAATTGGTTTTCTGTCTAAAAGAACAAACAGGAAGTTAGAACTAAAATTAAAAAGTAAACATTTGGGCCTCCGAGTGGTGCAGTGCTCGCCCTATCATCAGGAGATCGCTAGATCGTAAGCTCTCGCAGCCGGAGGTGTAGAGAGAGCTGATTGGCCGAGGGGAGGGGTGAGAGGTACTCAGTGCTCCCACGTTCATCATGACTCTACAGCCAATCAGGGGCGTCTGTGAGCTCACGCAAGCGGAAGGAGCGGATAGCGCTGTCCTCCGAGTGTATTACTCCGCCCCCAACGGTGCGTGAGTGAGCAGTTCGAAAAGAGGTGGTCGGCTGGTGTCACATGGTTCGGTGGCGCCCCCTAGTGACGGGGAGGAATTGGACATGACTAAATTAGAGAGAAAAAGTAAAAAGTTCTTTGTGTCTTGTAATGAATTTAATAGTAATGAGTTTAATAGACATGAGAGAGCTCAGATGGTGCATTTATTATTACTTATTTAAGGTATTTCCTGCTGAGGAACAGGAAGTGAGGACGTGAGCTAAGAGAAGACAAGTCGTGTGATTAAGGTAATAAACTCTGGTGACTGCTGTAGAGTTTCTCAGCATAATCGACTCCTAAACCAGTAAACTGTAGACAGACTGAAGCTTCACACATGTGTACATTTTAATCTGTGTTCTATTATCACTGATCAATGAGTGTATTATTATTATTATGGTTATTATTGTTATTATTATTATACAGCAAAACATTCTGTGTTCAGAGGATTTAAAGAGGTTCATCACGTCTTTCTTTTTATTTTTATTCTTCCTCTAAAACACACACAATCACTTTTATAGCTTTATTGCACTGATTAAAAAAAAAGAAAAAAGTCACACACACTGGACATTAACCCACATCCATTATTGTCCATTAAAAAAGTTATAGCACTTAAAACTGCTGCCTTTAGAAGAAAATGTCTGAAGTTAATAATTAATCCCAGTTGATTAGGGCTATAAAGCCACATGACTGCTGTATCTCAGCGTAATCTCCTTGTAAATGAGAGGAAACTTTTAGATAAATAAGAGTGGATTTAACCCCAGCCAAGTCGCTCTGTAACCCAGCGGTTCATCATTTCTTACAGAAACTTCTTCGAACTTCACACACACTTCAGCTAGGAGGAGTAAATTCAAGATAAAAATCTTGTGGACATTTTATTCTCTAAGCAGGAGTACACTCTGAGCACACACACACACACACACACACACACACACACACACACACACACACACACACACACACACACACAGACCCTGTGAAGGAGATGTTTAATAATCACACACACATAATTGTGTGTGTGTGTGTGTGTGTGTGTGTGTGTGGCTGGAGCAGTGTGAGGAGGAACAGAAGGTGACAGGAGTAACTTTATATATATATATATATATATATATATATATATATATATATATATATATATATATATATATATATATTATACTATATTTCTTTATGCTAACCTGTACACAATTATTTTTATATACTGTACACACACACACACACACACACACACACACACACAGAGTCAGCCAAAAATGTATACACACTTCATATAATGTACATATATAAACTTTTAATTATAAATATTTAATAAAAGATTATTGCTACGTTATATATTGATATATATGATAACCTTATGAATATTATATTAATGTAATATACATCATACTATTCTGTGTGTGTGTGGTGGAGGGAACTGATTATCATTACTTTGTTTCTGGGGGGAAGGTTTTCAGCAGGACACCGACTTCCGGTTAGCTGAAATTTAAATGTTTGTTTTGTTTGCGGTGAAAGTCGCTGTTCAGGTAAGAATCCAGAATATGGAAATGTGATCTGTAAACTCGGTTTGTTTTGGAGTGTGTGATGGCGCAGGAGCCGTGTGTGTGTGTGTGTGTGTGTGTGAGGGATCACTTTGTGGTTTAGGAGCTAAAGCTAGTCAGTCAGTGTAAACTTCAGGGGCGAAAGTCGATTCGTCGGGGTGTGTCTGCACTAAAGCTGCTTCTGTTTAAATATTGTTTTGAGACGTCAGTCGTTTATAGACGTTTTATTTTCTCCTCAGTGTTTGATGATTAGTTGTTGTTAAAAGGAGAACAAGTCATTCTGCAGCAGGTTTTATCTGAATATTATCTCAAATCTGTCTGAGCGCCTTTCTGATGACTTCTGTGTTAATAATAATCATTGTGTGTGTGTGTGTGTGTGTGTGTGTCAGAGTGATTAGACATGTCCACACTCTTCCCCTCTCTGTTCCCGAGGATGACCGAGTCCCTGTGGTTTAATCTGGACCGGCCGTGTGTGGACGAAACAGAACTTCAGCAGCAGGAGCAGCAGCACCAGACCTGGGTGAGACACTGAGGACCTGCTGAGTGCAGTGTGTGTGTGTGTGTGTGTGTGTACAGGCAGAGAGTGTAACACGTGCACATGCTCAGGAATTAACACAACGTGTCTGAAATATGCAGTGAGTATATGAACAGTAGTGCAGTGCCCCCTACAGGAATCCTCCAGTAACACTGCGCGCGCGTGTGTCTGTGTGTGTGTGTGTATATAAACAGCCAAGTCTGTGAAAAAATACACTCTTGGCTTAACAGCTAGGATATTTCGACCCTGTCAATTCAATTTTATTTATATAGTGCTTTTAACAATTGACATTGTCGCAAAGCAGCTTTACACAATAAAGTGTGTGTGTGTGTGTGCTTATTTAGTGTGTGTGTGTGTGTGTTTGAGAGTGAATCCTGTGTGTTTTCTCACAGTTACAGAACATCGCAGAGAAGGACAGTAACCTGATGCCCATCGGCCGGCCGGTGTTCGAGGTAACTCCACACCAGAGCGTTCTGTGTTCTCAGGTCTCGGTGCTCGGTCCCTTCGTGTTCTGAACCGGAGGACGTCAGTGTTCCTCTCTCTCCTCTTTCGGGGTGCGGCTCTCAGAGAGAAAGTAGCGTTTCGGGGCGTTCCCCCTCACACTGTGTGTAACATTACTAACGGTGGGGCTCCTCTCCCCTGCTGTAACAGCCAGGTCCGCAGGTCAGAGGATCGGATCAGTGTGTATCAGAGTCGACGTTAATGACATCACTTTCTAAACAGCGGCTCCATACGCGTTCAGGTACATTTAGCCTTTATATTTGTTTCTGCGCAGCAGCTCGCTCAACAGCGCCTCTATAAGAGGACACGAGAACTTACACTGAGGCGACCGCAGAGGGAATTAGCTGTTAGCATTAGAGAAGGGGATCACCAGGGGCCGGCCCATACGAGACCATGACGAGACCATCACGCTGTCGAGTCGTTCTGGATCGTCATTCCGTTCGTATCACATTTTGTAAATGTCACGATTATTATTCTCTCCGACCACATGATGCTCTGCTGCCTGTTAATGTGTGAATAGAGCGCCACCTGCAGGACTGTAGAGGAACTGAAACATTTTACTTCCTTTAAATGCGTTTACACAGGGTGGGTGAAGTAACTAATCATTAAAAACTGGTAATAAAGTCCATATTTCTAATACAAACTTATTGAAATGAGTTGTACATGTACTTTAATACAAAAGGAAAATGCAAGTACATCTTTAAATGTGGGATGTGGACGCGCGATCTGTTCTCCTGGTTCCCCAAGCCTGAGGTCTTCAGCTTTACATTACAGTTCATTATCGCCCCCTCCGTCCCCTCCGTGTCGTCGCCCCCCTCCGTCTCTGCACAGGAACGTTGGAATTCCACACTCCATAACTAAGTTTGACTTAGTGCTCGCTCCTGAACAGACAAGCCAGTTTTGTTTACGTTGCACATGCTGCCTCTCGCAGGAAAAACAAAATCCTGTTTACTATCGTCTGATCAATAAACATTAGTATAAAAATAAAGGCGGTGCAATCAAAGACAATAAAACACTCTTGGGTGGACATCTCTGGACGTCTTTTTCCTCGGTGTGTACCAGAGGTTGTCTGTTTTCCGTTACCTGATCAGTACATTCATTTTTTAGCAGTCGACGTCGTTGCCTAGCGTGCAGCAGAGAAGCTAACAGAGAGTTTTCCTGCTGTTTAACGAAGCACAAGGTGATTTTATGACTCGATCAACATTAAAGCTCCTTTTAAACGAGTTAATGTAACCATCAAGCTATTTGTGTGTGTGTGTGTATGTGTGTAAAATGTTCCAGCTGAAACACACCTCAGATCTGCGTTCAGACACGGCTTTCTCTGTTTCTCTGGTTTTCCTTGTTTCAGTGAGAGAGTTTGAAATCAATCACTCTGGAACGCCCCTTTGGTGACATCATCGGATTATAATATCATGTTAAATATTAATATGGATCAGTGTGGAAAACAATAACGTGATCATATTTGTGACGTCTCGCCCGAGCCCTACAGTCCGCTCCCAGTCCGAGGACGGTGTGGGGGAAAAAAAAGACACTGGACAAATAAAACCTGAGTCACATGACACAGTCTCAGTGTTTCCTCTTCTCCCCTGCAGACGTTTGATGAGGAGGAAGAGGAGGATGATGAAGACGAGGAGGACTCGGAGGAGGACTCTGAGGAGGACGAGGACATGCAGGACATGGACGACATGAACATTTATAATGAGTTTCCTGACGATGGAGAGATAAACGAGGTCAGTCTGTTTTTTTTTTCTTTGTGGGGGGGTTGGTGAGGGGGCGTGTCCCATAAATCCTAGATCAAATGTTAAGTGTGAGAGAAACTCAACACTGATTGTGTGTGTGTGCGCGCGTGTGTGTGTTCAGGTGGACATGGAGGGAGCAGACCAGGATCAGGACCAGTGGATGATTTGAACCTCGTATTTTGTCTCAGAACAGCAGATGGACACTCGTTTGGCTCCCACAGTGGTGTGTGTGTGTCTGTCTGTGTCTGTCTGTGTGTGTCTGTGTGTGTCTGTGTGTGTCTGTGTGTGTCTGTGTGTGTCTGTCTGTGTGTGTCTGTCTGTGTGTGTGTGTGTGAGAGAGAGGGAGAGAAAGTCAGTGGCTGCTAATTGCTAATTTAGTGGGTAATTGTCAGTAACACGTTCATCACGTGAAGCCGCTGTCGTGTGTTTATCTGTTACAATGTCACCCAATCAAGGACATCTACAGGAGTGTGAACACACACACACACGAGGAGAGTTCTGTTGCCTTTCATGTAACAGTAAAACAAATTGCTTATGAAGGTGTGTGAGTTGTTCCAGCTCGGTCTGAGTGTGATGTCTGTAGTGTTTACATTTTATATAGTTTGTAAATAAATCTAATATTATTTAAATTATGTGAAATATTTGTGCTTAATTTTTTTGCGTATTTTTCAGAAAAATTGTTTTCTGTTTTACTGTTTGTGTGTGTGTGTGTGTGTGTGTGTGTGTGTGTGTGCGCGCACATGCAGTGTGTAATCAAAGATTATTTTTGTTAAAAAAACCCTCACGTTGCCATCTGATTATAAATGATTATAAAGTCTAACAAACACACACACACACAGAGTTTATGGGTAACGCGCGCACACACAATTCTGAGTTGACCTGTTAGAGGAGATGATGTGTGTTTGATTCACACTGATGATGTTCTGATCTTCACTGAGTGTTTGATTCACTATTATTCATTTTATTGTTATTTCTAACCATTGAAGCGTAAAAGCTTCTGATTTTTCATGCGTGTGAAGTTTTGAGGAACTTTGGGTCAAATGAGAGAAATTAAACTCCTCTTTCTCTCTCTTTATTATTATTATTATTATTATTATTTTGTTATTGAGGTGTAGAATTCTGCAGCTTCACTCCAATAACTGATTTATTCTACAGATTTTTTATAGCATTTACAAACATCTTTAACTCTCAGCTGCTCTAAAATGTTTTCAATAATCCACACACACACACGTTTTTCATTACAATGTGATTTAGTTTAAGTGTAAACAGTAAAAGTCTCCATGTGGTCTCACACGCTGCTGTTTTTGCTCCAGGACAAAACGTGTATCAGTTGATTTACACGCAGGAGATCTCTTCAAGTTCATTTCGACGTTCTGTACGTTACATTTGTGTCTGTGGTGTTACAGGAGCAGACCTTTAAAATAAACTCTTCATTTTATTCACTTCTGTTCTGCAAAGGTCAAATATAATCTTGACATTTTGAATATATTAATGTTTAGGTTTAAATGCTGAATGATTGCTTTATCAATATGATGTGAAAGTTTATTGGCGAAGCTAAAGTTAGCTAACCGGCTCAGAGGGTTGTGATGTGACGAAAGTTTGTTGGTGATCATCATGTTTGTTGCGTGAAATTGACTTTATTGTAAAACCGTTATCTTTGTGCCCGAGTCTGTTGAAGTTGATTTTATTCAAAAGCTATTTATTTATTTTTTTTGGTAACTTGTACATTTGTAATCTGCAGTTTGATGATGGTGTTTCTCGGTTCTGGTTCCTCCGTGATCACGTGGTTCTCTGTAGCTGCAGTAACCGAGAGCTCGTGCTCCGTGTCTCGGCCGCTCCGTTCTCGCGCGTCCTTCACTTGATGCCGCGGTACACGAGTTCGGCCATCCCGTCACGGATCCCCCGGATGTACTCGAGCGCAGCGCGGTGCACGCGGTGTTCGTAGAGGCCGGAGCGACGCACGTAGCGCAAGAAGCTGGGAGCGCCGGGAAACAGCACGTTGTCGGCCAGCACCACGGAGCCGTCACCCAGCAGCCCGCTGTCCTCCAGAGCCCGCAGGTCCGGCAGGTAGCACCGCTTCCAATGGTCCATGAACACGAAGTCCAGCCGCTCGACCCCGAAATCCTCACGCAGTCGCGGAATCACCTCGTCGGAAGGTCGCACGATCAGCTCCACCTGCAGCGCGACAGGGGTGAGGGGTTAAAGGTCAAGCCGCCCCTAAGAGTCTAAACAATGTGGAGTTTAAACGTCTCCTGACCTCCATATTAGGGTTAATAAATGACATTTCCATGTACACAGTGTTTACGCCATGTATATTTGAAACATCTTTGTGTGTGTGTGTGTGTGTGTGTGTGTGTGTGTGTGTGAGAGAGAGAGAGAGAGAGAGTGCTCATATTACTGTGTCATCGTCGTAACCAGCCAGTCGGATGATCTTCTCGGCCACTCGTGCGTTCCTCTCGTCCATCTCCACCGAGTAGAGCCGAGCGCCGAGGGGCAGCGCGCGAGCCATCCTGACCGCGGTGTAGCCGCAGTGCGTCCCGAGCTCCAGCACCGTCAGGGGACAGAGCTCCTTCAGCAGACGGTCCAGAATCAGCCCTGAGACATACACACACACACACACTTAAGGTAGTTAATGTGTGTATGTGGTAGACCAGGAAACACACTAAAACATGCGGTTCAGCGCTCCTCCAGGGTGAGATACCCGGCTCTGTACCTTTTTTCGGTCCGATGTGGCTGATGAACTCGACGTTGCTGCACCAGAGGTCGAAGGTGTCGAGGATGTTGTCCGGATCTCCAGGCGTGGCGTGTGTGAGGACGTACTCGTACACTCTCTCCTCCCTGCTGAGGCCCGTCATAAAGTCCTGAATCCAGCGGAGCAGCACGGCTCGGTAGAACAGCACGAAGTAGAACCGGTACCGGATGAGCAGCGTGAGCAGCAGCGGCACGAAGGCCAGAGCGATGGCTGCGGACACCATTTCCCACAATGCACCGCTGCAGTGCAATGCCAAGAGGTGTTCAGTATTATTCTTCACGTTACACTGAGCTGCTTAAATAACATTTAACACAAATAACACATTATGCATGTGTACAAAGTGTGTGTGTGTGTGTGTGTGTGTGTGTGGGAGGTTCAGATTCAGTAGTGTGAGTATTACATCACACCTAAACACCACGGCTCAGGACAAACACCTGATCACGTCCTGTACAGCCTCGGACCTGACACACACACACACACACACACACACACCTCCACGTGTTCACATCCTCCACCACCATCATGAAATGTCATTTATTATTTAGTGAAACTGCAGCTCACTGTCTCCTCACACACACACACACACACACACACACACGTGTAGAATCTTCTGAGCTCCAGCTGTTTCTTTCTCTAAACAGAATTTATTTCATCAGTCTGATTGGCTGTGAAAATTCTCTTGATTTATTTTAACTGAATTTGCAGAAATGAAAATTAATATTTTGTTCATAAACAAGGATTAATTAATTCTCTTTATTATTCTCTTTTAATTAAAGAGCAAAACTCCAACATTACACCGATTCAGACTTTTATATATTTATCTTAAAGTGTATTTAAAATTTTTTTTTGAACCTTCATTTACTACTAATACAGGAGCAGCTGAATAAATTAGTATTTCACCGAAAAGTTGATTTATTTCAGTCAGAAAGTGAAACTCGTATTATTATTATTATTATATAGATTCTCTGCACACAGACTGATATAATTCAAGTGTTGATTTATTTTCATTTTGATGATTACAGCTTACAGCCAATGAAAACACAAGTCAGTATCTCAGAAAATTAGAATATCGTGAAACAGTTCAGTATTGGAGCCTCACGGTGCCGCTTTAATCAGATAATTAACTCTAAACACCTTGGGAGGTTCCCTGAGCCTTTGCATGGTCTCTCAGTCCGGTTCAGCGGGCCGGCGGGTCACACAGTGCCGAGTCCAATCGCATTAATGGAAAGTTAAATGGAAGAAAAAGAATGTGGTAGAAAAAAGTGCAGAAAGAACAGAGATAACCGCTGCCTGAAATAGGGTGTGAAATGAAGCCTGTGCAGGAATGTGTGTGAGATTCCCAGGGCTGGACGGCAGCACCGAGCTCGAGTGTCCAGCAAACTCGTCCAATCTTTATTTTATTTGTCTTTAATATTCTAATTTTCTGAGATACTGAATTTTGGGTTTTCAAAATTAAAACACTATATGAGCTGTACATCAGTCTGTGTGTAATTAATCTACTGTATATAAGTTTCACTTTTTAAATCGAATTACTGAAATAAATCAACTTTTTGATGATATTCTAATTTATTGAGACGCAACTGAACCACTAATAGTAATCTGCTACTGAGCAAGTCATTTATTTTCTGTGATGTGTGAAGATGCTTCTGTCGCTAGCTGTTGGTGAGCGGCTGTGTCCCAAATAAAACTCAAAGAAGATACAAACTATATGAAGAACAACTTCCTGTCCTAAATATACTAAAAACATGACTGGATTCATCTAGTAAGGATGTTAATGAGACAAGTCTCTCTCACACACACACACATCAGTCTGTCAGCAGGCAACAGTGTTATTGAAAATAAAGTACAGAAAATACACAGCTACTGAGGAAGGACTTCACAAACACTGAGACACACACACACACACCTGCAGCCCAACTCACCTTGAGGATGTCACAATTACAGGTTCTCGATGTTTCAGTTGAGTAGACTATGAGGCGATGAGATGAGGAGAATGTTTTTCATGGTGTGTGTGTGTGTGTGTGTGTGTGTGGGGTGAACCGGAGTCATTATAGCCAATGAGCTTCCATTTCTAAATTATTAATTAACCCAGTGCTCCTCTTACACCAAACACTTCTGAGAAAACACACACACACACACACACACACACACACACACACAGGCCTTCATTACACCATGTGAATTGATTAGACAAAAAAAAAAACATAAATGAAGTGCAGTTTTGAATATTATTAATATTTTCTTCTTCAACCCAGTCCAGGTTTCATCTCTGCATAGCGTCGGGTTACTGTGTGTGTGTGTGTGTGTGTGTGTGTGTGCACGCGTGTGTGAGAGCTGTCCTGCAGGAAACGAGCACACCAACCCGGGTGTGTTCCATCCTTCGTTACAAAGACATTAATGATTAAAACTTTCTGCTTTTATTGGGAAATTCACATCAGTGTAAAACTTCACACAAGTCACATGACCACGTGAGGGAACGCATTAAACACGGTTTACCTCGAGAACACCACCGCATGAGTTTACACTAATACATTACCACGACCTGGAGGGGAACAGACAGAGTTTGGTAAAAACTAAAAAGTAAAAAAAAAATCAAAGAATTTTACACGAAAATAAACACAAACGCTCTGAAAACTTAAAGGAAACTTCAGAATTCATTTTATAATTAAATCGTGATGCGTCTGAAAAACACTTTCGAAAGTTTCCAGATGAAAATCACTGGAATTAGTCCAGTGCAGATATTAACAGCGTCAGCAGGTTAATTACTAAAGTTTCTAATTAAATCGATCATTTCTCTTTTCACTTGACATCAGAAACTATCAGGCTTCAGGTTTGAAATAAAACTTTCTCCTCGTTACGTCAGGACGATCGAAGGCGACGCGCATCTCCACGTGCATCAGCGCCGACGTCAGCATGACTTCTTGCTCAGTTTCCTGATGAACTTTTTCAGCTCTTTCTCGCGATGAGGCCACTTCACGAGCTGGGAGACGACGATGCGTCCGTCCTCCATGTTCCCCAGCGCCAGAACTGGACCTAATCTCCGCCCATCCAGGGCCCGACACGAGCAGTTACCGGCATCTCTCAGCCAAAGGGCGCTCTGCTGCATCGCCACCTGCTGCTCCGACTCGCTGCCTTCCCACCGCAGGACCCGACTCCGCCCCTGGGGCTCCACTCGCAGGTCACGCCCCTCCAGAGAGGAGGAGCCAATCTGAAGCCTAAATGCTGATTTGGGAGGAGCAGAAAAACAGACAGGAAATGATTACAGAACAGCCTCTGGGAACAAATGTTTGTGTCAATCAATTTTACAGAGGGGCCCAAAATATGTGCTCACACCTTCTCATGAAAAAAAATATTCTGATGGTCAGGTGACGAGATCAACAGTGGTGCGACTACTGACATCTTTAGAGGAAACGGAATACGACACCCTGCTGCTATTAAATTAGATAACAACTGTTGAGTGTGTATACATTTCTGGGCCCCTCTGTATGTACACAGACACTGTTTTCAGAAACTGATTTAAGGAGTTTACACACACACACGATCACTAGAATTGACACAGAATGTGGCAAAAAACAAGAAAAAAACAAGAAAAAAAACAAGAAAACATCCTGTGATCGGAGGGTCTGCAGTCCAACACCGTGTCCCTAACAGCGGTTAGAGGAGCGACATCACGTCTGTAGTGACTCAAATAAACAATGTTTACAACCGTAATGAGCAGAAAAACATCTCAGAACGCACGATCACATGACCGGAGGTGAAGACCAGGTACAGCAGCAGAACGCCACATCGGCTTCAGTTGGGTTCGTCTTACTGAACAGTAAATTCCAGCCAAAGTTCTTCATCCTGCTGATCGACGTTTGTAAAGACGACGTTCCGGCCAAACCAGTGTGAATGTTAGGACCATTTCACACCAGTCGGGTATGAAGACTTTATTCTCCAGTTCATGCACAAAATTCACACACACTTTCCAGATCCATTCTGCCCTGCAGTGAGTCACGAGCGGCTTCAGTGAGTCTCACCTTCATCTCGGCACATCGGTACAGACTGTTCCGAGCTGAAGCGGGTGTGATGAGCTGGAAAAGCTAAAAGGTGTTGGGGGGGGGGGGGGGCACGTCTTTCTCTCTCTCTCATACACACACGTCTCACGCACCTCACACACACACACACACGTCTCATGCACCTCATTCACACACACACACACACACACACTCACCAAACTGATTGGTGCAGAAGTTTTCCTCGATCTCCCTCTCGGCCTCAGACTCCGGGCTGCACGCCTCACACACCACTGGACCTGTGCACGCGCGCGCGCGCACACACACACACACACACACACACACGCACCTGATTACCCAGAATTCACTGTAGGTCTGTACCTGGAAAACGCCGCCAGTGACGTCACCAAAGTAAGACCGGAAGTGTGTAAAAGGAGAAACGACACAAAACCTTGGATGACGTCAGTAGGCCCCGCGTGGCCGCCGCTGGTGTCGTCACTTCCGGGGACGCAGAGCGAGGAGTTGCGCGCGGGGAAGCGGCTGCAGTCGAAGGCTTCAGGCCACGGGAACCCGAAGGCGTTCATCACCGGCGCGCACGCGCTGCGCACGCTCTCACACAGGCCGCGGCACGGGCGCACGGGCGCGGGGAGCTCGGGGAGGCACGCGGGGGCGAAGAGCGTGCACAGGAAGCGCGTGGTGTCCCGGTGACACCGCTTATGGACCAGAGCCAGCCACGCGCCCGACTGCTGCTGCGCCTCGCGCGCGCTCTCGTGACCCAGCAGCGTGGGGAGCCGCATGTGCGCGTAACCGAGACCGCGGCACAGAGTCATGGCACCGGGCACGGGCCTGCACACGGAGCGCGCGCTGCTGCTGCTGCTGCTGCTGCCGCCCGGCTCCACCGCGCCGGACACGACATCCGGTGATGTACCGGAAATACCGAGCAGGAGCAGCAGGAGCAGCGCGAGCACCGTCGGGCCGCGCGAGTCCATCTGGAGCTTCTCAGGTCTGACCGCCGCGCGCGCACCGACTTAAAACACGGTCACCTCCAGGCTGTCCAATAGCGTCACGCCACGTCACAGCCCGGGCCCGCGCGCCGACCAATCAGGAGAAGTGCAGGTTTCCCACACTGGAGGACCAGAAACCAGTCTGTCTGTCTGTCTGTCTAGACTGTGTCTCAGCATCACACAAAACTGTCTGTACAGAATTTACTGAATCTCCTGCAGTCCTCAGATCTCTGGCTGAAGTTTAATCTGCACCATCAGTGAATCTACATGTTGAGTAAAAGTGATGCTATGAACAGTTATGTGTGGGATTTAATAATCTACTTTAAAATAATCTACTAATGCGCTTCTGTCTCAATGTAAACAAACACCTGCACCAATAGATATTAATGAGAAAAGATAAAGTGAATATTTTGACTGGGATTAGTTCATATTCTCACTTTGGCTGAAATAACAGCGCTGACGTGGTATAAGTGAATTTTAACACGCCGGAGTCGTTTTAAGACGAAACTTCATCTTTATCTGATCGACTTGTTCCATTTCTCATCTGTGATTCTCTCTCCGATTACCGAACAGGGAGTGTATTTGTCTGAGCACCAAAGAAGTACAACTTAGTGTAAACAAGGCGTCAGATACTCGACCTTACAGAATGTGATTTCTGTCTATTAATAAGTGAGACAGAGAGTTCTGCTGTACAGAGAGACACACAGACATGGACGTGGACTTCAACCTCAAATAATAATCATAATAATAATAATAATAATAATATAATAATAATAATAATAATAATATCACTCATTACATTCAGCAGATTATTATTAGATTTAACATTTTAACTCTTTCTACAAACTCTTTAACCGTTAATGACGTGTACTAACGCTAGTTAAACTGTAAGTCATTAGTATAAAATAAGTCACCTGTACGTTTTATTATCTGTACATTTCTATGTTGTGTCTCTGAGTGTAAAGCAGTTCCAGCAGGGTTAATTCTCATTAGATGCAAATGATAAAAAGTGATTTTCTAGAGCTAGAGCTCCACCGCACCCTCAGAGAAAAGGGTGTTTCTAATAGCTCTACACAGAACCGCAGTTTCCCTCAGGATTAATAAAAACTTATCTTATTTTATCTGGACAGCTTGTCATCAGTGTGACTAAGTTAAATAAAAACTCCTAACCCAGGATATTTCTATAAAATAAAGGACGCTGTGTGATGATTTTTTTTTTTACTCAGGTTGCAGGAACAAAGATCTCGTCTGCTCACGTCCTGGGTGTCTTTATGGGACTTCCTGTGGAATCAGGAGTGTTTGGTGAGGGTCTATAAACCCCCCATGAGCACGCTTCAAAGGCACGACTTACTTTCTACTTGTTTTACAACCTGCAGCTAGCACATGCGCTAACCTGTTTACAAATGTATATCAGTTACACAGTGAAAGATCTGTTTAAAACAGTAACAAGAACAATAACAGTAAGGATCGATGATGTCAGGCAAATGTCTTTAATAGAAGTTCAGAGAAGAGCCTTGAAGAGGAAAGGTCATACAAGATCTTAATTAATTTATTTGTAATATTGAACCCGAACGTTGATCTATATACTTAATGCCCATTTGATTTACAACTAATGAGGAGCTACGCAGGTACGTGTGTAAGCAGCACCAGGCCAGGAGCAACATTGACCACGCCCCCTTTGCCCTTTCAATCAGCCAATCACGTGAGCTCGTGTATGTAGCAGATAGTGCTTTCTTTCTGAATGTGTTACACACACACACACACACACACTGTGAGAATATCTGGATAACTTCATGTGTTCCTGTCATGTGTCTCACATGTTAACCTTCATACGTGACAGCTGCTGTAGGACACGGAGAGTCGGTTGGTGGGTGGGAACAGGCCAAGGCCAGACGATGGGGACGTACACAGTGTGATCTGATGATGTGATCGTACGGAAACTGTACCATAAATAGTTTTTATCATTAAAGTCTCTGGAGCGTTAGATCACACCAACCAATTTCACACCAAAAACTCCAAATTATTATATTCAAGGAGTAAATTTCACCATATGTAATATATATCCAATACTGTGTGTGTGTGTGTGTGTGTGTGTGTGTGTGTGTTGAAAGCAGCCGCTGTCCGTACGGAGTCATGTTTCTGTGTTCAGCTGTGTGTTGACGGAGGGCATCGAAACATTTCCAGTGTCTCCTGGCACAAGGCCAAGACAACATTACACTTCACTCCACATGTCATGTTCTCTTCATTCGTCCCCTCGTCTCGTCTCCTGACACATCCAAAGAAAGAATCTGAGCTATGTAACACCATGTATGAGGCGTCCCGAGCGGTCGGTTACGGCGAGTGACGGGTGTCGCGATCAGAGCGATTAGTGTGAAATATCTTTAGCTTTTTAACATTCTGACACGTCCTGTGTGAGTCCAGACGAGCTGATGTTCTCCTCATTCCTCTGTAAATTACTGCCGGTGTGTGTGTGTGTGTGTTGTGATTCCACAGACCTCCAGCTCCACACCTGCCTCAGGTTCACCCTGTTCATTCGTTCTGTTTTTTAATTGGATGCAGAGTGAAACTGAACCCAACAGCACCAGAACCACAGAAACATTATTCTATTTATACTGAAAACTTCAGTTAATTTCATTTCAAACGCCATCAGTAAAGAGGAGTTTAACACTCACTGTGTGATGCTGAAGTGTGTGAAGTCTCAAACTGTAACCAGACAAAGTGCTTTGCAATCCGCGGTCGTGTCACTGCGAGGGATCGACCACGTCATGGCGTCCCACGTCTCACTGCTCACACACACTCGTTTCACACACGTCACCTAATTAGCGCCTCTGTTTATGTCACTGTGTGCATTTCTTCTTTAGTGTTGTGTGTAGCTTTAAATACCTCTAGTTTTATTGCACTGCATTGCATTCGTTCTCTATAGACACACACTCATACACACTCTCACACACACACACACACACACACACTACGAGCAATTTAGGAACACCAGTTGGCCTTTGGATATCTTTGCACTGTGGGAGGAAACTGGAGAACCCAGAGGAAACCCACCGAGCATGAGGAGAACATGCGCACACACACACACACACACACACACACACACACACACACACACACACACAGTCCAAGGGACGGAAATCGAACCCGGGCCCTGGAGGTCTCAGTGCCAACCCCCACACCACTGCCCCACACACACACACACACTGTACTTATTTGCTTCTTGCTGTTTTGTGATCTGATGATGCTTTTGACCAGTAAATGAACTAACAGGTTACTGAAACACTAAAACCCCTTCAGGACTGGACTCAGTGTCTCATGTCTCACTCTGTTGTCCTTTAGTCTCTTCCCTTCACTAATTTTAGATCACGTGACACTCCACTTTGATCTTATATAACATCACTACAAAGATCACATTTTTCATTTACACACCTCTGTAACAGAGCTGCGGTGTGTGTGTGTGGAGTTTTATCTCGTCCATGCTTCCTGTCTCTGTGTCTCCAGACTTTCTCACACAGACGTTTTCTGCTGCTGACTAACGTTACAGGATCTACGTGCCGCTACTGCGTGTGTGTGCCAGATGGTGTACGTGAGATTACAGTGAGGACGTGATGAGATCTGTACTGTTACCAGGGCAGAACTGTGTGTGTGTGTGTGTGTGTGTGTTTACACTTCCTCACTGTCCCACACTAACGTCAGAAACAACAACATGCACAGTGACGACGTCTAAATAAGGAAATATGACGAGAATTGTAACTTTCAAGCTTTTGTCGGAATGGATCAGTGAGACGTGAGACGGCGGCGCCGAGTCCAGGACGGAATCGGACCCGTAAACATTAAAGCAGTGAAAACGCTGAACATTTGTGCGAGCCCAGTTTGGAGTTCGACACGGAGGAATCATGTAAAGTCTATTTTCAGTCTTTATCTGGGTCAGGGATGTGAACAGCTGTGAGCGAAGCTGCCAGACCTTCTGGATCGTTCCAAAGACTCAAGTTTACACTCGTCCCAGAAGAAATGCTCCATTTATGACGAGAGATTCTGCACTGGCCGGGTCGTCACTTGTTTATGGACCTTTTCCTTCTTCTCCAGATCTGTTGTGTTTAGAGAGCAGCGCACTCGCAGGCCAGTGTTAATCGTCAGCCTCGTGTGAAACGTCAGGATCGTCCGACACCAGAAATGTTTTGCACAACATCAACCATTAATGTTTCATTTCATATCAGTGCTCAGTAAATATTGTTGTCATTTTAAGACGTCTGATGAAGGCAAACGCTTCCCTGAGCTTCTACGTGACAAATAGAGGCGTTAAATATAGAACACGGAAACAGGAGATCGTGAAGATTTGGCCTGGTGCATTTCACCATCACACGACGTCTCTAAAAGCGACGTTTCATACCAGACTTTTAATGTCCCGAGTCACTGAATAATGAGAATGATTAATATTATACATGTTTACATTAAACCTGTGGCCGGTTTTAAATCGTAAAACACCTTAATATCAAATCACATCACTTCACATTCCACAAAACATGTCGTTAAACAAAGCAAAAGGTACAAAATATTTCCTGTTCTTATATAATCCAGATTAAATATGCGAATCAGAAACACCTGGAAACACATGCCACATGCCCCGCCCCTTCTGTAGCCTGATCTGCCTGTATTACGCAATAACTCTGTCCTGACCTGTTTAATAATAACTCATATTTGTTATTGATGTTTAACAGATTTAAATAAAACATGGTTAAATATTAAAGATGAAACGAAAGCATTAGTGATGAGAAACGTGAAGAATATAAATCAGAAAGCGAAGCTCCGAGACGTCGTTGGTGCGGAAAGGTTTCAGACTTCAGAAAAGCCGTGTGGGGAAATGAATCTATCTGTGAAATAAAAGCTTTCACGCTCCTGTGCTTGTGTTGTTTACTGTTTAAGTGGCTTTAAGCTCCACCAGGTGCAGCGCTGACGTCACTGTCTCTTAAACGGAGGCGGAGTTATGAGATGTGATGTCACACACGCCGCCGTCACGCCGTCAGAAGAAAATGGTGGAAATCAGCAGTCATGTGATTTCATCAATTTAATCTGTCCAAGTATAAGACTGTAAACATGTAAACACACACACACACACACACACACACACACAGAGAATTTAATTCCTCTTGGCATTAGTGTTTGATAATGTCTCAGTGACAGGAGGATCTGGGAGGTGCTTCATCATCAGAGTACTTTTAGGGAGAGAAGTTTTGCAGAGCGCAGAGCGACACCGAGATCTTCACCAGGTCAGAGACGCGAGAGAACAAAAGAAAGAAACGAGACGCTTTTAGTTCCTTTACACGTCAGTGACCTCAGAAGTCTTTCAGCAGGTAAGCGTCACCTGTGTGTGTGTATGTGTGTGTGTGTGTGTGTGTGTGTTATCTCACTGAGGGACTTAAATGTCTCAGTCATAACTCCTGTATATGCTTTAAAAATCTGTGTGTGTGCAATTTGCACAAAACAACTTTTCTACTGTTTGTGGTTATTTTTATTTAACTGCACAAAAATCTGCAGAAAGTTCCGGTCCGACAGTCTGAGTCCGGATCCAGGAGCTGTTCATAATTCCTCAAAACCAGATCATTATTCTACTATTAATTATTATAAAGCATATTATTCAGCAGTAAGTGAATTAAGAGGTTTTGTGTATTTACCCTTTAATACTGTTATTAATGTCTTTAAACAGAAGTGCTGCAGGGTGCCGAAACTTTATGAATCTCAGCTATTCAGAACTATTTATTGCTCACCACCGCACGTACTATTATTATAACAGCAGCATTGTTCTCTGTGTGTGTGTGTGTGTGTGTGTGTGTGTTTATGTAAGGGTGAAACAAGGCCAGAGAGCTGTCAGTGTGAGACAGTTGGACAGATGAGAGGACAGAGTTAAGACTTCAGTGTGATTGGTTGGTTTAAATGTGGGTGTGGCTCCGACACAAACTCTCTCTGATGTACGAGTTCTGCACCAGACGCTGAGAATTTGCCTTTATTAAAGTTCAGACTCATTCGGATCTCAAACACACAACCTGCTCTTTCTTCATGCGTGATGCGAAATGAATAAATCGTCTCCCTGCTCTCTCCTCTAGAACCGCCCCGCCCCGCCTGCGCTGTGCCCCGCCCCCTCGCCTGGGAGAAATGGATCGATCCACACAGGAGCTCTTTCTGAACTTCATGATAGTGCTGATCACAGTCCTGCTCATGTGGCTGCTCGTCAGATCCTATCAGGAGGCGTGACCCGCCCGGTCCGGAGCGAGAGCATGTGGGAGGGCCGGCCGCCGGGATCAGCCCAGGCTGACCACGCCCCAAATCATGTGATTAAGATTTGATTACATCTGATACGATGAATAATTCAGAAGTGACCCTTGAGAGTTTTTCCTGCTCTTATGTACGTCTGCACAACTTGTGAATCATTTGAATTTCCAAAGAATGTGTAAACTTTATACATTTTTGCTCAAATTTGCTCATTTTTAAAGTTGTGCTTCCAATAAAAAGGAACGATGTGTTAATGTCTCTGAGTCACAGCAGTGTTTAGAATAAATATCAACACTTTGTATACTGTATTATACTGTATATCACAATGAATATATTTAATAATCAACATTAGTTCATCACATTCAGGTGGTGTAGCAGTCAGCACTGTGGTCTCGCACCTCCAGGGTCAGGGATCGATTCCCTCCTCAGCGTGTGAGTGTGTGTGTGTGTGTGTGTGGAGTTTGCATGTTTCCTCTTGGTTCTTTAATGTGATTCCTGATCAGCCATAACTGATTTTAGCAGTAAAAAGAAACTCCTTGTGTCGTCCTGTAACGTCGAGAAATAGTCTTGAATATTTCACAGCTGTGTCTTATAAAAGCCACAGAGACCTGGAGGTGGAGCGATGGAGACTAAGAGAAGCATGAGGTTTCATGTGCAGAGTTTTATTAATCGACACCCATAAACACTGTACACCTTCACACCAGATACGGAAACGCCAAAGGTGTAAAACAGTGCAAAGTCAGAACACAGACAAAGCAGAAACATGATGATGAAATTACAGAGTCAAGAGTCAAGCGTTCTCACTTCAGTCCAGAAACAGAAAGTCTCTAATTTACTAATTTCATTATTGTATTTCATTCATTTCAGTTTGGAGTAGAATATCACAATACTCCACTTTTACAGATGAATATGAAATAAATCTATAGGTGTCTGTACACTGGCCAGTCAGAAGAACTCACACACTCTTATAACAATAATATGTCAAGTCAAGTCAATTTTATTTATATAGCGCTTTTAACAATTGACATTGTCGCAAAGCAGCTTTACACAATAAAAGAAGTAAGTTTGTATGCAATGTGTATGAATCAAAATGATAAGATTGTCCCTGATGAGCAAGCCGAGGGCGACGGTGGCAAGGAAAAACTCCATGAGATGGTAATAGGAAGAAACCTTGAGAGGAACCAGATTCAACAGGGAACCCATCCTCATCTGGGTGATAACGGATAGCAGGAATTTGATCTGCACTCATACTGTGTACTGTAAGTTCAGTGTAACAGGAGATGTGTTTAAAATTAAAATGAGTCCAGTTTGTTCCTGAAGGCTCAGGTAGACTGTAGGAGATTCCAGTCCTGAGCTATCGAACAACTGAAGTCACGGGTCCCCAGAGCATCAATCGATGACAGGACAGTCTTCATGGAAACCATCCCCAGCCACCACACGAATCCAGGCAGACCACACGGGGCATCCATGCGACGAGATCTCCAACCAGAAGCAGGACTCCAGGACGGGTTAGACGGCTCCAGAGGGCAGAGGGGTCTGGATCACTGGCAACTCAGGAGCGAACATGTATAGCTCGACAGAGAGACAGAGAGAGGGAAAGAAGAGGGGGAGAGAGCAGAAAAGGAGAGAACAGAAAATAAGGAGAGATGGCAGTTAGGTCTGGTCACAGTCACATAATGTATAAGGTGAATGTATATTCAGTGCAAAGTGCAAGCAGGGACTCCGGCAGGACTAACTATAACAGCATAACTAAAAGGGAGAGCCAGAAGGAAACACAGACATGAGGGGGAACTGAGATGTAAAGCGACCAATCACCTCACCGTCAACAAACCTGAGTGAACAATGAGAGTGGGGAGGACAGCATCTAAACATACCAGTTCACCAGAATACTCTACGTCCATGAGTCCCCCAGATCTGCTCCTTTACCTAAGGTTCATCTATTTACAAAAATGCTGCGCTAAATAAATAGGTTTTTAGCCTAGACTTAAACACTGAGACTGTGTCTGAGTCCCGAACATTAATAGGAAGACTATTCCATAACTTTGGGGCTTTGTAAGAAAAAGCTCCTCCCCTGCTGTAGTTTTAATAATACGTGGTACTGACAGGCAGCCTGCATTCTTTGATGGAAGTAGGCGTGGCGGATCATAAGACACTAACAGTTCACTCAGATACTGTGGCGCGAGACCATTTAGTGCTTTAAATGTCAAAAGTAGTATCTTAAAATCGATGCGAAATTTCACAGGGAGCCAATGCAGTGTAGATAAGATAGGGGTGATGTGCTCGTATCTTCTGGTTTTAGTGAGGACTCTCGCTGCTGCATTCTGTACTAACTGAAGCTTGTTTATACACCTAGTTGAACAACCAGACAGTAAGGCGTTACAATAGTCCAACCTAGCGGTGATAAAGGCATGAACTAGTTTTTCTGCATCATTTAGTGACAATATGTTTCTTATCTTGGCAATATTTCTAAGGTGAAAGAAAGCTATCCTGGTGATATTATCTACATGAGCTTCAAACGAAAGGCTGGAATCTATAATCACACCGAGGTCTTTTACTGTTGCACTTGATGGAACAGAAAGGCCATCTAAAGTTACAGTGTGATCAGAAAGCTTACTTCTAGCTACTTGTGGTCCTATGACCAGAACTTCTGTCTTATCAGGATTAAGCAGAAGAAAATTAATTAACATCCAATCTCGTATATCCTGCACACACTGCTCAATTTTAGCAAACTGGTTTTTCTCATCTGGTTTTGCTGAGACATATAATTGTGTGTCATCAGCATAACAATGAAAACTAATACCATGTTTACGAATTATGTTGCCCAGAGGAAGCATGTAAAGGGAAAAAAGCAGTGGGCCTAAAACTGAGCCCTGTGGAACACCAAACTCCACCTGAGAACATGAGGAATGGTCACCATCTAAATCTACAAACTGATAACGATCAGTCAAATAGGATCTGAGCCACAAGAGGGCAGTTCCCTTAATTCCTACTACCTTTTCTAATCTGTGAAGGAGAATACTATGATCAATGGTGTCAAAAGCTGCACTGAGGTCCAGTAACACAAGTATAGTGACGCAACCCTGATCAGAGGTCAATAGGAGGTCGTTTACTACTTTAACAAGTGCTGTCTCTGTGCTGTGATGAGGCCTAAATCCTGACTGATACAGTTCATTTATGCTATTTCTGTGTAGATGTGAACATAGCTGCTGTGATACTACCTTTTCCAGAATCTTGGAGATAAAGGGAAGGTTTGATATCGGCCTGTAATTAGAAAGCAGACAGGGGTCAAGGACAGGTTTCTTGATTAGCGGTTTAATAACAGCTAATTTAAAGGATTTGGGGACATACCCACTACTGAGTGAACAGTTAATTACTTTCAACAGGGGTTCTATTATTGCTGGTACTATCTGTTTGAGAAAATGTGTCGGTACAGGATCTAATATACAGGTTGACGATTTTGAAGAAGAGATGAGTGAAATTAGTTCCCTCGCTTCAAGGGGAGTAAAGTGTTCTAAGTTCTGATGTGATGTGGTTAGATCATCTGAATTATTTAAATTGTCTGGTTTCAAAGCCTGAATTTTTTGCCTAATATTTATGATTTTGTTATTGAAAAAGTTCATGAAATCCTCACTACTGCATGATGTTGTTGTGGAGATTTCTGCAGTGGTCTTATTTTTAGTTAAGTTAGCTACGGGATTAAATACAAATCTCGAGTTGTTTTTGTTATTTTCTATAAGAGTGGAGAGATACGTTGATCTAGCATCACTGAGAGCTTTTTTATAGTTCAGGATGCTCTCCTTCCAAGCTATTTTGAATACTAACAATTTAGTTTGGCGCCATTTACGTTAAAATTTTCGAGCGGTTTCTTTTAAAGCACGTGTGTGGTCATTATACCAAGGAGCGAGTTTCTTATCTCTAATCATTTTCCTTTTAACTGGAGCTACATTATCTAAGCTATAACGAAGTGCTGACTCTAGATATTCATTCGCCTGTTCGAGTTCTGTGAAGTCAGATGGCGATCCAATCAAAGTTGATAATTCTGGAAGATTATTGATAAAGCTCTGTGCGGTATTTGATGTAAATGTACGTTTAAGGTGGAAGCGCGGTGCTGTGCATACATTATTACTATAACACGCTTTAATCGAGACAAGGTAGTGATCTGAGATAACTTCAGACTGTGGAATTGTGGTTATATTTCCTATACTTAATCCGAAGGATAATATTAAATCTAAAGTGTGACCTGCTTTATGAGTGGGTCCTACTACACACTGATTTACTCCTACTGAGTCCAGTATGGACAAGAATGCTGTTCTCAGAGGGTCTTCTGGATTCTCAAAATGAATATTAAAGTCTCCAGCAATTAACGCTTTGTCTACAGAAACAACAAGGTTTGAGAGGAAATCAGCAAATTCACAGAGAAACTCCGAGTCTGTAAATGATGATTAGCGGGATCGACTGAGCTGACTTTATGTTACTATAGAGAACTTCAAATGCATTAGATTTAAAACTGTGTTTTTGTACGAGAGACAGATTATGGTTATAAATAACTGCGACTCCTCCTCCTCTACCAGTTAGCCGAGGCTGGTGTATGTAGCTGTATCCAGGAGGACTCGCTTCATTTAGAGCTACATACTCGTCCTGTTTAATCCAGGTTTCTGTTAAACATAATATATCAAACTCCTGATCTGTGATAATTTCATTAACAATAACTGCTTTAGATGCGAGAGATCTAATATTTAACAGTCCTCGCTTCAGATCAGAGGTGCCGGCTGCGCATTCAGTGTGATCTGAGTTTGTGGTATCTATGTTAATTAAATTACTAAAACAGACTTTCTGAGTCTTTCTAAATGTATGTTTATGTTTAGCTCGGGGAACAGACACAGTCTCAATATGATGAACCCTGAGTGACGACTCTCTGCAGCTAGCAGACGGTTGGTTTAGCCTGTCTGTCTGCTCCCTGGCCTGGGCTCTGGATTGTCACCGATTAACTAGGCCTCTTCTGTGACTATGTGCTATACTGCAAGAAATGAGAGCAGCACCTTCCCGAGTGGGATGGACACCGTCCCGCCCTAACAGGCCAGTTTTGCCCTCAAAAGTCTTCCAGTTGTCTATGAAGCCCACGTTGTTTTCCGAGCACCACCTGGACATCCAGCGGTTCAGCGACCATAACCTGCTGTAAGCTATGTCGCCACGTCTCATTGGGATGGGACCAGAGCAAACTACTTCATCGGACATCGCCTTCGCTATTTTAAACACCTCTGTAAAGTTATGCTTGCTAACCTCAGACTGACGAAGGCGTATATCGTTAGCTCCAGCATGTACCACTATCTTAGAGAACCTATGCTGTCCTAGAGCCCTAAGATTACCTGCTATGTCCGGTGCTCTGGCTCCCGGGATACACCTGACCACTGCCGCTGGCGCCCCTAAAGGCCGAACTAATTTCACATGTCTCAGTATAGAGTCTCCTATAACCAGAGTTAATATGTAACTGGGACGCCTTCCTGCAGTTTGCAGTGATTACGACACGCATTCGCAGTATGATCGCTTTGATAAGATTATGGAACGTAACATTTATTTCTGTCCAGAGTCAGTTCATTTCTCTCCAAGACCTTGTACTGATGCTGTGAGAGTCGGAGCGCTGAGTAAAGCCTTCAACACATCCCAAAGACTCTCACTGGGGTTAAAGGTCAGGACTCTGTGGTGTCCAGTTCATGTGTGTAAATGATTCCTCGTGCTGGAATACGGTACATGCCATCATTGAAGGAGAGAAACCTGGTGATTTAGTACATTCAGGTGGTCATGTGACTTCATTTTATTGCCACATAACATTGCTGAGTCTCGACCTGAGCGACTGAAGCGACCCCAGATCATAACACTGTCTCCAGAGGCTTGTACAGTGGACACTATGCACGATGGGAGCATCGCTTCATTACAGCGCTTCCCTTCTCACCCTGACACGCCCATCACTCTGGAACAGACTCAGTCTGGACTCTTCAGGTCACATGACCTTTTTCCATCACTCCAAAGTCCAGTCTTTATGATCCCTAACAAACCGAAGACTTTTTTCTGATGAGTCTCAATAACAAGTGCTTTTATTATGGACACATAAATGTTTAGTCCCAATCATGTGTGTGTATGTGTGTGTGTGGAAATTATCTTACATTCATTATTAAACATACTATAAATTCTACTGTTTGTTCATAATATAATATCATCAAATGTTTCAATGTCTTCCGTCACACTCACTCAGGATGTTTTTCCAAACACGTTTATTCCTTGAGGACGATGGGTTCAGCTCCGTCCTTTCAGGGTTTAATAATGTGTTGGACTGTAACCCAGTTTATCTGTTTTCTTTGCTTGATGCAGGACAATAATATGACCCTTCTGAAACAGAGGAACATCTTTGCCACGCCCACATGATATGACCTCTGACATGGGTGTAAGAATCAGTGGCGGCTGGTGCAAAGATTTGGAGGGGGCGCAAACAAAATGAAAATTAAACTTTTAATCCTGGCCTGTAAATAGGCATTTATCAGGTGATTATGCGGTGATCATTACTACTAGTATAAAATAAAGTCCTGACTCACATCACATCCAGTCAGCAGCTCCGCTCGCCATAAGAAGTGCTGGAAAAGACTGGTTGAGAATCACATGGTCCAATTCACATGAGCCCAAATATTTAAAAACAATATGATTCGCTAAGAACAAAAGTGGGCGGGTTCAGGGCGCACAGTGCTCCGCCCCACGGATGATTTGAAAAGATCCAATCAGAGCTCAGCCTCAAGTCACATGCTTTTCAAAAATGTACGTGCTACATAGACACTGGTTTGTCCGGCGCCCCGCGTACACCAACACAAATAAACATAATACAGTTTAGATTTTTTTTTATTGCAAATAAATTATATTAAGAAATACAGCGGAATATTGTGACTAAATGACTTTATTTCATTATTAAAATAAATAATAATTATGTTAAATAATTACATGTTAACATAGCATTCTTCTCTGACTAACTTTAAGGGGGGGCGACGCCCCTGCGCCCCCTATTGACCGGCTGCCACTGGTAAGAAACGGGACGCTCCTCACTGCATCAGTCAGGGTTAAATAACGTGTTGAAACTGCATGTATTAATCACTGCAGTAATTGTCCAGTGGAAGACACTGAGGACATGTCCACACGTAGCCGGGTATTTTTAAAGACGGAGATTTTTCTACTTCGTTTTTAAAAATTATTCTGCCCATATGACCTATGCTTTAAAAATACGTTCATCCACATGGAAACGCAAAACGCCGTGTTAGGAGCGTCCCTAATCAACAGGGGCCAATCAGAGGCCTGGACAAAACGCCATTAGCGGTTCCACCATGTAGAAGTCCGACGGGTCTCGTCCAAACCGCCATCGCTGTCTTTGTAGTCTGTGTTGAATGAGTTTTGTACAGTATGTAGCAGCCTTGAGCTTCGTGCTACATTCAGGCTCCTCTGTTCATTAAGGTAACGTGTGAGTGACTGCACGTGTGTACACGCATGTAAAAAGTCCAGTACGTAACACAGTCACTAGTTTACTGTACGCAAGTCCACTATTGCACAAAATATCCTCAAACAAAGGTAACGTCAAATCAAGGAGACGAGCCCACAGACGATGACATCATCGACACACAAGGTGACGGCAAGCCGAAATCTCCGTACACAACAAAACCTTCACTTTGGACGGAGTTTTCCAAAAGCTCTGTATTTTAATGACCTTAAACGGACCTTAAACTGAAAGGACAAAACCACAGAGGACAATTTAAAATCATCCAGCTACGAGTGGACACGGACTCAACTATTCACTTAATTACATCCAGGGTGTGACTTTTTTGGGCTGGTCAGTGTGTGTGTGTGTGATTACAAAAAGAAATGTACATTGGAGTTGAATGTGTGTAAGAATGTGAGTGTGTGTTAGTAAGTGCATGACTGTATGTTCATTGTGTCTCTGCAGGTTCGGGTCTCCAGGGGTCTCTGTAGCGATTAAAGCTGATCACCTGGCAGTGAAACTCAGTTAATGGATGTGGCATCGGCGCCACCTCCTGCCACTCACTCTTCCCACTGTCATAAACCTGCACCTCATCTGTGATCTCATCGGGAGAATAGTCTCCTCCCAGGATGTAGATTTTTTCCTGCACACCCACGGCAGCTGCGTTAAAGCCCGCACATTCGAAAGAGCCCTCACCCTTCCACACACAGGTCTCTGGACAGAAACTGTACACCTTATATGTGGACAGATCACACAGGTAGAGTGTCTTCTTAATAGTCACAGCTTTAACAAGCGTGGCATGAAAGAACTGTCCAAACTCTGCCACCAGCTGGCACCACTGATCAGCTTCAGCATCGTAGCGGAAAAAACAGTCCAGTGACGGGTTGAAGGCATCGGAGGTCTCCGTCTCTGAGCCTAGAATGTAGATGATGGCGCCACACACTGCTGCCTCTGGGAAATAGATCCGGCGCGGTAACGAACTCACAGCCTCCCATGTGCGGCCTAGTGGGTCAAAGCGCTCCACATCCAGGAGGCCATGGCTTCCCAGAGTTTTACCGCCAAGGATGTAAATGTGGTTCAGGGCGGAAACAGAGACATGCATGGTTCGAGGATATCGCATGGCCTGGATTTCTACAAACTGCCCAGAGACAGGACAGTAGCACCACGCTTCCTTCGTAGCCTCGTGCTCAGGCTCAGCAATGTGACGTCTCACAGTCCTGCAGCATTTACCCCGGCATCCACCGATGACAAACAGCTTCTCTCCAAAACTGGTAACGGATGAGCCGGGGAGGTCAGCAAGCTCTGAAGGTGGCAGCTGGTGCCAGTGGTCTGATGCCACATCGTAGCAGAATGTGTGGCGCTTCTCTCCGTTCTCCTCAGTCTTGTGTACGTAGACGTAGCTGGACACCGTGGATGGACGGGCGTCTGGAAAAAGTCCTCTAGACTCTGTCGCTTGTGCCAACGCTTTCATCACTGCTCTGGAACATTCTACACTGTTGAGTATCAGTGCCTCGGACCGGCTCAGTTCCTCCAGCCTGGCAGGGGGGATGTGGTGCAGACGGATGTGCGAGAGGAGCTCAGGGAGTAAACCGTGGCGAAATCGCAGGTGATGCTGAGTCCAGAGGATCAGGGATCGCAGCGCACTTTCTTCATCCGGCACATTGAGAGAATCTGAAGCCAGGCAGCGCCTCAGGATCCCTGCAGGCATCTCCAGGAAGTCTGGACTGGAGGAGAGCGAGTGGAAGTTGGTCATCACGAACTCAGTCGCTCGGTCCAGAAGGTGCGATGAGCCGTAACCCTCGGCGACAGACAACAGGTGAAGGCAGTTCGAGAGGTCGAGCGTCTGGATTAAAAAGACACTGCAGGCCTCAGAGAGCGCGCTCACCTGCACACAAACATTAACCATCGAATAATTAACATTAACGAACTGCACGGAATCACACCAAGTGCTCAGGAAAGGGTTTAAGTTATTCAGCTCAGACAGCAGTAGAACTTGGCAAAGGTTTTAGAGATGAATCATTTATAGGTAAATTTTTTATGAACTTCTAGTGGTTTACATAAAATGATGACTTGGACTGTTTAATTAACTCTTTAATTTATCACATAGTGAAGAGTTTGTGATGGCGAGGAAGAGAGGAATGAAAACTCTCATTAAATATTCAGTCTTATAATAATATTAAAATCTTATAATTTAAACTTAAAATAGGAATATAACACAAAATAAAATAAAAAAACAACTAGTCCCAAAAAAATTTTTTTATATTAGTGTGACGTTAAAGTGGCAGTTTATAAAGCACTTTTAGTTTAATGAAGGCTGGAGCACTCCGTAGTGTTTGGGACCCGGATCATTAGACTCGGAGCCGCCGCGCACCGCTGATCTGATCCTAAACTAGCCGCGTGCTCTTTCACACGACAGTGTGTACTTTGTAAAGTGTCACCTGTAGAAAAGACGACAACTGGAAAAGCATATCGACGTTTTCCTCCATGATTTCCACGCGGCCCGAGTACGCAAAGTCCAGGAAGCTGTGTACGGCCCGCGGAGAGAGACTACCGAGTGTGACTGAGCCGTCGTCACGCTCTCGCATGTTCACCTCAAACATGGCCCTGTGGTGGAAACAAGGACAATAAACCAACTGCTGGCGACATTCATGTGTCACTCGGGTGTTACATAAAGAGGCTGAGCTCAGATTTCATTTAATGATAGTTGCTTCAGGATAACTATTTTTAGTTGTAAAATGCTAATAAAAGCTAATAAACAATTCTAGATATAATGTGTAATGTAAGGCTGACCGTAAGAAGTTTTTAACCTGAAGAAGTCACTGCAGGCAGCGAGGACGCAGCGATGGCATGGAACGATCTCATCCTGAACACGAATGTGGAAGTCGAAGAGCGTGCCTTTGTCACGGAATGAGCGCAGGACTTTGAGGATCTGATCAGCATGACCTTCACACACCAGCAGCACCGAACGCTGTTCCGAGGTGCTGTTACACTCCGACCGGACAGAACCTGACACACACTCGTCATCCATCAGCATGGAGACTCTGAGGAACCAGAAAAGAGAAACATTTTACACTGCACCAGTTCTTAATGTTTTTTAATACCTACATTTCTTGTTCATAATATCTTTCTGTACCTAAACTGATCAGTTCAAAGTCAGAGAAAGAAAAACAATCACATTGAAAATAATGAAAATGATGTTTTTCCTCAGCACAAGGCAGGAGCGCGGCCAGAGGTTTTGCGTTCCTGGTGCTGTGGAGTTGCTTAGTGTTTCAGTGAGAGTGATCTGAAATGTAATGGTTTCCGTGCCACAGTTTGCACCATGGACACAGACACACACACACACAGTGTGCCTATACAAAGTATACACAGTACACACTCTGAACACACCTGTGAATATAACATATGCCATGATTATACACTGTCCAGAGCTTCCGCACAAACAGTAAGTCAATCACACAGGTTTGTGTACACTGCAGCCTCGGAGTCTGAGATGATAAACTGCAGTCTTCGGTCCCTTACACCTGATGATATTATATGAATGAGCATCTATAGGGATCACCATAAGGATCAGATAATCTGATATCACCATCAGGATGTGATAATCACAAAAATGCAATAAATTCAAAACAGATGTGAAAAAAAGCATGCACTTACCAAAGACATCCTCTAATCAAACGTTTTTATGAAGGGAAAAATTAAACATTATGTTATTGTTTATGCTTTTCTAACAAAAAATTGAGCTCTGGCTACCAGGAACTAACTGCTTGCCTCCTAACATACAGTATGAGTGCAGATCAATCCCTGCTCTCCGTTATCACCCAGATGAGGATGGGTTCCCTGTTGAGTCTGGTTCCTCTCAAGGTTTCTTCCTGTTACCATCTCAGGGAGTTTTTCCCTCAGCACCGTCGCCCTCGGCTCGTTCATCAGGGACCATCTTATCATTTTGATTCATACACACTCACATTTCATACAAACTTAACTCTTTTGATTGTGTAAAGCTGCTTTGCGACAATGTCAATTGTTAAAAACAATA
The DNA here is from genome assembly GCA_030347435.1 of Clarias fuscus. Lineage (NCBI taxonomy): Eukaryota > Metazoa > Chordata > Actinopteri > Siluriformes > Clariidae > Clarias > Clarias fuscus. The sequence continues at coordinate 51,272 of CM059218.1, read as the reverse complement.
TACAAATTAAACTGAATTGAATTGAATTAAACAGTAAGGTCAAACGTGCGAATGAGTAAGTCCCCGTGTAAGGTCCACATAAGGTCCCCGTGTGCCGAATGTTTGCTTTATGCTTTGTAAAAAAAAAAAAAAAAGGAAAAAAAGTTTTGTTTACTAATGTATATATTTTTCAAATGCTTATTTACTGTATGTATGGTTTAAATTTGTACATCAGCCTCAAGCCCCTCCTTGGAGCCGCCCAGGGCACAGAGTCGTGGTTACGGGTGTCCGAACACAGAGCTGGTATTAGAAATTAATACAGATTATTCAGATAATAATATAGTTTTATTTGTATTATTTTATTGGAATATTTATTTTAATAACAGATGAAGTTTGCATTGTGGAAACTCTTGCGAGATAAAGAGTGTTAGTGGAAGTGACCGTGTGATGATTTAGACTTGCACTTTAAATGATACTAAACTGGAGACTATACGCCTTCTTTAATTGATGACAACATTAGCCAAAACAAACAAACAAACAAACAAACAAACACGTTTTAGACACAGATGTCTAGGCTGTAGTTTTGTGCTCATGCAGGTCTATACAGTGACATAAACACCCTGTATACAGCTTATGTATGATATATAAGTGCTTAGGAAAGACTTTCTCTGAGTTCATCATCATTCCCCGGTAATAAAAAGCCCAAGTCGAGATGATTATCACAGACTAATAAACACCCTGTTTATCTTTGTCTTTCTGTTCTCCTCTGCGTGCCGTTTTTGATCCCCTGGGAGAAAGAAAGGGTTAAAGGTGCCGTTTCTGCTGCAGAGGCGCGGAGCAGTGAAGAGCCTTTCCCTGTAATCTGTTCAGGCAAAACCTTTCAGCATCTAAACACACACAGCAGGACATGGACACACACACACACACACACACACACACACACAGGACATGGACACACACACACACACACACACACAGGACATGGACACACACACACACACACACACAGGACATGGACACACACACACAGGACATGGACACACACACACAGGACATGGACACACACACACACACACACACAGGACATGGACACACACACACAGGACATGGACACACACACAGCAGGACATGGACACACACACACAGGACATGGACACACACACAGCAGGACATGGACACACACAGACATGGACACACAGCAGGACATGGACACACACAGACATGGACACACACAGACATGGACACACAGCAGGACATGGACACTTGTCTACCCAAACATCGGCTGTTTTATAGTTAAAGAGAACAGAAGAGCCGCATTACCGTCTCAGCAACACAGACAGCGCTCTCCCGACCGGCCTGCTGCACGTGCGGACTGGAGGGGGCGGAAATGACGTCAGATTCAGAGACGGGTGGGCGGGGCGATGACGTCACTGCAGCGATTAGCGGAACAGTGCAGAAATCGACACTTTAAAATGAAATCATTCTTTAGATTCACTGCAATATTTTAATATAAACACTTTTGGAAAAAAAAAAACAATCTGAGAATATCAGAAATGGATTTGGACTTAAAATAACTTATAATAACAAATACTGTGTTAATAACATAGTTAATGAAATATACTATTTAAAATTATACACATAATTTATCCAACTATCCAGTTTCTCAAGAGATATAAAGCTGATCTCTGAATTTTGTTATTTTTTTTGTGGAATGTGTGTGGAGTCTGTTTTGATCTTTTTCTTTTTTGAATGTATATGTAACATGTTGAAAAAAAGGTGCTTCCACTTACTTACATTTTTTAGTGTGTTTGGCCCTTTAATAATAATAATCAACCTCTGTTCATTGGCTGGTGCCATGCTGGAAACTGCTTCTGGTTATGTCATTAATATTAGTGATGGGAAGTTAGAATAATTTTAGTGACTCTGTTCTTTGAATCTCGTTCATCAAAATGAACGAATCTTTTTTTGAGTTATTTAGTTCATTTCATTCTTTTGATCAGAAATAAAATAAAATGTTACATTTTAAATAAAATGACCCCCAACACGTCTACATACACAACGTTTGTCTATAGTTCCAGCAATTAAAATATTACAGTGCCGATAAGGACATATTATAAACAGAATGAGCAGCTCAACATCATATCTTCTGGTCCGAGTCGTTCGTTCTTTTGAATCTATTGCACTGCATAGTGTCTATGGGAGTCACGTGACAAAAGAACGAATGATTCGAACCAAAAGACTCAAAGGTAAAGGCTCATTTCTGGTTCCTGTTCATAACCTACAGAGGTTTTGTGATGCTTTGCCCATGTGCGCCCAGTAGAAAATGAACAAATCACTCTCCGAGATGACTCGTTCTTCTGAGTCACTTTAAAGACTTGTTTAAAAAGAACTAATTGTTCATGACAGACCCATCACTAATTAATATTCGCGACAAGCATGCGAGTGGTTGTCAGTTGTCACAGTAATTACACACAACGCAGATAGGAGTCGTTACATATATATGTTTTTTTTTTTTTGGGATTGAGGTTGAATCTCTATACTGAGTGGATCAAAAATCATTATAAGGAAAAGAGATGCTATAGTTTGTTATGATAAAAAAGATATCGAGAAGGGTCAAATTTTCATGTTAAATCTTTTATCATTAGGTAAGTTCTATATACATACACAAATGTGAATAGTCAGAAAGAATGCCCAATATCTCCCATTTCAAGTTTGATTTGAAAATTTATTTTGAAACATTACTTTAGTAAAGTCCTTTACATTAGAAAGGACTTTTAAGCCGGAAAGAAACTAGAACTATGAATGCATTTACAGAACTCAATTCCTCCTCTCTATTATAATTATATAAATTTATTCATCTTGTTATTTCATTTGTATTTTATTTTCCCTTCTGATGTAATAACATGTGAACATAATGCTTATACATTCGGCTACACTCGACTCGACTTTCTCGGCTACACTCGACTTTCTCACCATTTATTCTACATATTAGATATTCTTTATTTTTGCCAGGGACATTCAGCTGCTGGATCTACCATGTGACTGTGTTTCACCAATCAGACGTGGCAACAATAATCACATGTAGTTACATGACCACACACAAACTGGCTGCATAGCGGGGAAAAAACATCTTCAGCCATGATAGACAGTGAATAAAAAACTAAATTTGCAGAAGCGTATGGAAGTATGATAGTGCCAAAATTCCTTAAAGCAAAATAGCAGTTTGAATTACATGAACTGAAAAAAAAAAAACTTGCAATAAAAAAGTTGCAATAAAAGGGTTTGACTTTTTCTGCATTGAAAAAAATCCTTAGAGCATTTACAATGTTTGAAATTTTTGCCACTTCAATTTATTGTGGTTCCGTATTTCAAATGAAAATGTAATTCAAGCATTTAAAATTCAAAGCAAAAATATTCAAGTTACTAAATTGCAGTTAAAAAAAATGTTCAAGTGTTAAAAATACAATCTTCATTATTTTTCAATCTTACAAATTCAGGTCGCTAAAATTCAGGTCTTCACATCCGGGATCACAGAAAGAGCAGTGGCGTGCCGATTGCTGTGTCCATGCCGCAGTGTACTTTAAAGTCTGCTTCCTGCCTCCTGTGCAGTGCACTTCTCACAAACTACTTACCGAATGGAACGCAGGACTCTTGCACAATAAACGGTTAAATCCCCCTCTGCCGTAAACGCTATATTCAAAGCGAAGCCAGCGCTCTTTCAATCACACGTGAGAGCGATGGGTTTCCTGCCCTGCGCTCAGTAATGTACAGTCTGTGGAAATCTCTGTACAGCAGCAGAAACAAATTTACTGTAGGAAGCAGTCAAGCAGCAGCATGAGTTCAGCGAGTGACACCAGAGTACCAGAGTCCTGCAGACATCTGACTCTGTGCTCCGACTGGACAAAGAAATTGATAGGGACAATTCAAGACAAAGAATAAAGACAGATAGATAGACAGACAGATAGTCAGATAGATAGATTAGTATAGATAGATACTTTATTGATCCCGAAGGAAATTCCAGATATCCAGCAGCGATAGAGACAGTAACAGTAAGACAGCTTATAGATTACACACACTCAGTACACACAGGTTAATGTGAGAACTGAGCAGAGTTACTAGTGCAATGATGGACAAAAACTACAAGATATATAAAAAGGATATAAATAAAGAATATAAATTACAATAAAAAGAGAAATGGGGTTAATTGCTTGTATGTAATTAACCCCATTGATGTACAATTGTATATGTGACAAAGTCACAGTGCAAATAGTATTAATTGTTCCAAGACTTATGACTTCTTACTAAATGAAGGCAGTGGTGGCTCTGTGTGTTGAGTTTCTGAGTTACAGATTGGAAGGTTGTCGGTTCGAGTCCCAGCTCTACCAGGTTGCTGCTGTTAAACTGAAATGTTGTAGAGTCCTTGCATAAAGGACTTTTTTTTTATTATTTCAAACATTTTTATTGCAACAAGTTTTTTTTTTCAGTTCATGTAATTCAAACTGCTATTTTGCTTTAAGGAATTTTGGCACTATTATACTTCCATAGAAGTGTCTATCTCTAATGCTACAACAGAAGAGGATGAACACGGTCGGCCTCTTATACAGAAGATGTTTCAAATTCATATTTCATATTCAAAACAACTGTATACTGCTGTGTCTTCTCTGTTTGACAAAATACACACACACACACACACACACACACACACACACACACACACACACACACACACACACACACACACACACACACACACTTTGCCATATAAACACTCAACTTCTAACCTGAGGAATATGGAATTCCAAAGTGTTCAAAATTAAATAAATAAATAGGACATGATGAAATAAATAACTCTATGAATAAATAAGACACAGATATGTAATATGAGAATTTTGAAAAAAAGCTTATTATTGTGAAATATATTGCTCTCTGCTATATAAATTTACTTATTATTATGAAATAATATTTCATGGTCATTATTTTTCACTATAACAGAGATTATTGCAGAGGCATTTTATTTAATTCCACCTTTTTTTCCCCCCAAAATGTCATTTTTTTAAAGTCAGTATTTATTTCAAAATCCCGTTTTTCTCGATGGCCTATTTATTTCATAATGCAACTGTTCAGCAGAATGACTTTGTCTGTCAATCAAGGGCGATAGGGCGGAGCCAGCTGTGTGATTGGTTGCTCCTTTATTCAGACGCAAGTATCAGCGCATGAAGTATCGATTTAGGTCTAATGGTGCAATACGTGTTCTATGCAGTAGGTGGCAGAACAGTGTCTACTGGTAAATTATCCCTCTCTATTTGATCTGCTCAAATGAGCAGAACTGACTGGAGTTCACACCAGTCCACCATCTTCCGTGACTTTTGACGTAGCACCAGGGGCGGACTGGGACCAAAAAGTGGCCCTGGACTTCCTGGCCCACAGCAGCCCACCACATCCCACATCACAATACACTGGCTGAATAATGTGGAGATTTATTTTTAACACAACTTACTAGAATAAAAATATAACGCAATACAGAAATAAATGCTTTTTAAGCATATTATTTGAAGTATCACTGAACACATATTGGGTCATATTTATAAAACAAAGGAAAGAACATTAAGATAAACAACATATAAAACTATAAAGACAATATTTTAGCTAGTCGGGGGGGGGGGGGGGGGGTGATGCAGTCAGTGTAAGATATACCACTTATCAGTGTAAGTACCACTTAGCAGGGTCAGTGATGATGAACCAGTGCCTGCTGATGATGACCAACACCTCTCCCCTGATCTACCAGAACCGAGGGAAAAGAATGGGAATCAAACTGAACAGGTCATCTGGAATAAAATCAGTAGGAGCATCAGCTCATGCTAGTAATTATTGTAGTCAATATTAATTAAAACTAATATTTTCTCAGCCTTATTTTGAATTAATATTAAATTTTAATTTAATAATTAAAATGAGTAAGTAGTTTACTAACCCGAGCTAATCAAGTCAAGTCAAGTCAATTTTATTTATATAGCGCTTTTAACAATTGACATTGTCGCAAAGCAGCTTTACACAATAAAAAGAAGTAAGTTTTTATGCAATGTATATGAATCAAAATGACAAGATTGTCCCCGATGAGCAAGCCGAGGGCGACGGTGGCAAGGAAAAACTCCCTGAGATGGTAATAGGAAGAAACCTTGAGAGGAACCAGACTCAACAGGGAACCCATCCTCATCTGGGTGATAACGGATAGCAGGAATTGCTCAGCATAATAATGTGTAAGACTGGAAGTTCAGTATAACAAGAGATGTTTTAAAATTAAAAGGAGTCCAGTTTGTTCCCGGAGGCTCAGGTAGACTGTAGGGGATTCCGGTCCTGAGTTATCGAACAACTGAAGTCACAGGTCCCCAGAGCATCAATCGATGACAGGACAGTCTTCATGGAAACCATCCCCAGCCACCATACGAATCCAGGCAGACCACACGGGGCATCCATGCGACGAGATCTCCAACCAGAAGCAGGACTCCAGGATGGGTTAGACGGCTCCAGAGGGCAGAGGGGTCTGGATCACTGGCAACTCAGGAGCGAAACATGTATAGCTCGACAGAGAGATAGAGAGAGGGAAAGAAGAGGGGGAGAGAGAGAGAGAGAAGAGAGCAGAAAAGGAGAGAACAGAAAATAAGGAGAGATGGCAGTTAGGTATGGTCACAGTCAACATGTATAAGGTGAATGTATTCAGTGCAAAGTGCAAGCAGGGACTCCGGCAGGACTAACTTTAACAGCATAACTAAAAGGGAGAGCCAGAAGGAAACACAGACATGAGGGGGAACTGAGATGTAAAGCAACCAATCACCTCACCGTCAACAAACCTGAGTGATCAATGAGAGTGGGGAGGACAGCATCTAAACATACCAGTTCACCAGAATACTCTACGTCCATGAGTCCCCCAGATCTGCTCCTTTACCTAAGGTTAATCTATTTACAAAAATGCTTGGCTAAATAAATAGATTTTTAGCCTAGACTTAAACACTGAGACTGTGTCTGAGTCCCGAACATTACTAGGAAGACTATTCCATAACTTTGGGGCTTTGTAAGAAAAAGCTCCGCCCCCTGCTGTAGTTTTAATAATACGTGGTACTGACAGGCAGCCTGCATTCTTTGATCGAAGTAGGCGTGGCGGATCGTAAGACAATAGCAGTTCACTCAAATACTGTGGCGCGAGACCATTTAGTGCTTAAATCGATGCGAAATTTCACAGGGAGCCAATGCAGTGTAGATTAGATAGGGGACATGTGCTCGTATCTTCTGGTTCTAGTGAGGACTCTTATTGCTGCATTCTGTACTAACTGAAGCTTGTTTATACACCTAGTTGAACAACCAGACAGTAAGGCGTTATAATAGTCCAACCTAGAGGTGATAAAGGCATGAACTAGTTTTTCTGCATCATTTAGTGACAATATTGTCACGCGGGTTCGTGGGGGTGAAGGATGCAAGTGCAGAGCAAGTGCTACCGTGACTCTGAACGAGCTCCGCGGCAAAAATGCGGAAGTGTGCAGCCGGCATGTGTGGAGAGCGAGCGCTGCTGTGTTTGCTGGCGTGAAGATCACTCGTGGTCGTGAGACGGGCGGGGATCAAAGCCGGTGAGTCGAGAGAGTCCATAATCCAAGTTCGTAGTCGAGAGACAATTCCGGAGGTCGGCAACAGTAAATCCGAGAAGGCAATATATCCAAGACGTGAGACAAAGACGAGGTCAGTGAAACAGAGCGTGGTCGTGATCCGGAAAGTCGAAACGGAAAGAACGCTGGAACACTGGGCATGAGTAGCACACAATAATCTGGCAATGTGATGATGTTAGAGCGTGGTATAAATAGGGATTTGAGATGATTAGGAATTGAAAACAGGTGTGATGAGAGCGGTGAATGAGACGTTGAAAAACAGGAGGCGGGGAGTATATGGAGCTGGAATGCACAGGTGATCACAGCTTTGCTTGAGACATGGGCGTTACCTGGCATGCCGTGACAAATATGTTTCTAATCTTGGCAATATTTCTAAGGTGAAAGAAAGCTATCCTGGTGATATTATCCACATGTGCTTCAAACGAAAGGCTGGAATCTTTAATCACACCGAGGTCTTTTACTGTTGCACTTGATGGAACAGAAAGGCCATCTAAAGTTACAGTGTGATCAGAAAGCTTACTTCTAGCTACTTGTGGTCCTATGACCAGAACTTCTGTCTTATCAGGATTAAGCAGAAGAAAATTAATTAACATCCACTCTCTTATGTCCTGCACACACTGCTCAATTTTAGCAAACTGTTTTTTCTCATCTGGTTTTGCTGAGACATATAATTGTGTGTCATCAGCATAACAATGAAATCTAATACCATGTTTACGAATTATGTTGCCCAGAGGAAGCATGTAAAGGGAAAAAAGCAGTGGGCCTAAAACTGAACCCTGTGGAACACCAATCTCCACTTGAGAACATGAGGAATGGTCACCATCTAAATCTACAAACTGATAACGATCAGTCAAATAGGATCTGAGCCACAAGAGGGCAGTTCCCTTAATTCCTACTACCTTTTCTAATCTGTGAAGGAGAATACTATGATCAATGGTGTCAAAAGCTGCACTGAGGTCCAGTAACACAAGTATAGTGACGCAACCCTGATCAGAGGTCAATAGGAGGTCGTTTACTACTTTAACAAGTGCTGTCTCTGTGCTGTGATGAGGCCTAAATCCTGACTGATACAGTTCATTTATGCTATTTCTGTGTAGATGTGAACATAGCTGCTGTGATACTACCTTTTCCAGAATCTTGGAGATAAAGGGAAGGTTTGATATCGGCCTGTAATTAGAAAGCTTACTGGGGTCAAGGTCAGGTTTCTTGATTAGCGGTTTAATAACGGCTAATTTAGAGGATTTGGGGACATACCCACTACTGAGTGAACAGTTAATTACTTTCAACAGGGGTTCTATTATTTATTTATTTTTTGGATTTTTCCCCGATTTTCTCCCTAATTTAGTCGTGTCCAATTCCTCCCCGTCACTAGGGGCTCCCACATTAAGGCTACTACTACCACTCAGCCGGGAGGGCCGAAGACGTGTTTCCTCCGAACCACGTGACGCCAGCCGATCGCATCTTTTCGAACTGCTCGCTCGCGCACCGTTGGGGGCGGCGTAACACACTCGGAAGACAGCGCTATCCGCTCCCTCCGTTGCGTGAGCTCACAGACGCCCCTGACTGGCTGTAGAGCCGTGATTAATGTGGGAGCACTAAGTACCTCTCATCCCTCCCCTCTGAGAGAGCTCGGCCAATCAGCTCTCTCTAGACCTCCGGCTGCGAGAGGTTACAGCACCACCCGGGATTCGAACTAGCGATCTCCGGATGATAGGGCGAGCACTTTAACCACTGCGCCACTCGGAGGCCCCCTACAGGGGTTCTATTATTACTGGTATTATCTGTTTGAGAAAATGTGTCGGTACAGGATCTAATATACAGGTTGACGATTTTGAAGAAGAGATGAGTGAAATTAGTTCTCTCGCTTCAAGGGGAGTAAAGTATTCTAAGTTCTGATGTGATGTGGTTAGATCATCTGAATTATTTAAATTGTGTGGTTTTAAAGCCTGAATTTTTTGCCTAATATTTATGATTTTGTTATTGAAAAAGTTCATGAAATCCTCACTACTGCATGATGTTGTTGTGGAGATTTCTGCAGTGGTCTTATTTTTAGTTAATTTAGCTACGGTATTAAATAAAAATCTCGGGTTGTTTTTGTTATTTTCTATAAGAGTTTAGAGATACGTTGATCTAGCATCACTGAGAGCTTTTTTATAGGTCAGGATGCTACATTAACTGGAGCTACATTATCTAAGCTATAACGAAGTGCTGACTCTAGATATTCATTCGCCTGTTCGAGTTCTGTGAAGTCAGATGGCGATCCAATCAAAGTTGATAACTCTGGAAGATTATTGATAAAGCTCTGTGCGGTATTTGATGTAAATGTACGTTTAAGGCAGTAGCGCGGTGCTGTGCATACATTATTACTATGACACGCTTTAATCGAGACAAGGTAGTGATCTGAGATAACTTCAGACTGTGGAATTGTGATTATATTTCCTATAGTTAATCCGAAGGATAATATTAAATCTAAAGTGTGACCTGCTTTATGAGTGGGTCCTACTACACACTGATTTACTCCTACTGAGTCCAGTATGGACAAGAATGCTGTTCTCAGAGGGTCTTCTGGATTCTCAAAATGAATATTAAAGTCTCCAGCAATTAACGCTTTGTCTACAGAAACAACAAGGTTTGAGAGGAAATCTGCAAATTCACAGAGACTCCGAGTCTGTAAATGATGATTAGCGGGATCGACTGAGCTGACTTTATGTTACTATAGAGAACTTCAAATGCATTAAATTTAAAACTGTGTTTTTGTACGAGAGACAGATTATCGTTATAGATAACTGCGACTCCTCCTCCTCTACCAGTTAGCCGAGGCTGGTGTATGTAGCTGTATCCAGGAGGACTAGCTTCATTTAGAGCTACATACTCGTCCTGTTTAATCCAGGTTTCTGTTAAACATAATATATCAAACTCCTGATCTGTGATAATTTCATTAACAATAACTGCTTTAGATGCGAGAGATCTAATATTTAACAGTCCTAGCTTCAGATCAGAGGTGCCGGCTGCGCATTCAGTGTGATCTGAGTTTGTGGTATCTATGTTAATTAAATTACTAAAACAGACTTTCTGAGTCTTTCTAAATTTATGTTTAGCTCGGGGAACAGACACAGTCTCAATATGATGAACCCTGAGTGACGACTCTCTGCAGCTAGCAGACGGTTGGTTTAGCCTGTCTGTCTGCTCCCTGGCCTGGGCTCTGGATTGTCACCGATTAACTAGGCCTCTTCTGAGACTATGTGCTATACTGCAAGAAATGAGAGCAGCACCTTCCCGAGTGGGATGGACACCGTCCCGCCCTAACAGGCCAGTTTTGCCCTCAAAGGTCTTCCAGTTGTCTATGTAGCCCACGTTGTTTTCGGAGCACCACCTGGACATCCAGCGGTTCAGCGACCATAACCTGCTGTAAGCTATGTCGCCACGTCTCATTGGGATGGGACCAGAGCAAACTACTTCTTCGGACATCGCCTTCGCTATTTTAAACACCTCTGTAAAGTTACTCTTACTAACCTCTGACTGACGAAGGCGTATATCGTTAGCTTCAGCATGTACCACTATCTTAGAGAACCTATGCTGACCTAGAGCCCTAAGATTACCTGCTATGTCCGGTGCTCTGGCTCCCGGGATACACCTGACCACTGCCGCTGGCGCCCCCTAAAGGCCTCGCTAATTTCACATGTCTCAGTATAGAGTCTCCTATAACCAGAGCTCTTTCAGGTTTCTCAGCGGGTGCATCACTGAGGAGAGCGAACCTGTTGGACACGTGAAGCGCAGAAGAGGTGTGCTCCGGTGGGCTAGCCTTAGCGTTAGTTTTGGCTGAACGAGTATGCCGCCGAGTCGTCCCCTACTCGCCCCGCTGTGAGGCTCTACTGCCGGAGTCGGGGGCTGATTATCTCCACTTGTGGCACCCAGACTTTCCGCTACAGGATTAACGCTGCTCTCGCGCTCTCTAACCCTCTCTAAAGTCTGCACGCGCTCCTCTAATGCTACTATCTTCTCCGTCAGGGTGCTAACTAACACACACCTATCACAAATAAAATGATCACTAATGACGGAGGAAGAATGTCTAAACATCCTGCACTCCACACACTGAGCGAGCTGAATGGTAGACATGATAACGTACCTTTGTGCCGGAGTTGTGATTATTTGCTGATGGATTCGCTTGTTGTTGGTCAGATGATACGCGCGTTCTCCCAAAAAGCGCAAAAAAAAGGATAAAGTTCAATAGTGTTAAAGCGTTAAAACTAGTTTGTTATTTAGTAAAAACGGGAAAAATATATAATTATAAAAAACGAAACAAAATATAAACTAAAACGCTGTTACAAACAGATGAGGAACTTTCGCGGGAACAATACAAAATACCAGTACCACGTATTATTAAAACTACAGGAGCAGATCTGGGGGACTCATGGACGTAGAGTATTCTGGTGAACTGGTATGTTTAGATGCTGTCCTCCCCACTCTCATTGATCACTCAGGTTTGTTGACGGTGAGGTGATTGGTTGCTTTACATCTCAGTTCCCCCTCATGTCTGTGTTTCCTTTAGTGATGATGTCATAGTTAGTCCTGCCGGAGTCCCTGCTTGCACTTTGCACTAAATATACATTCAGCTTATACATTTTTGACTGTGACCATACCTAACTGCCATCTCTCCTTATTTTCTGCTCTCTCTCTCTTCCTCTCCCTGTCTCTCTGTCGAGCTACACGTCTCTCCTGAGTTGCCAGTGATCCAGACCCCCTCTGTCCTCTGAACCTGTCTGACTCGTCCTGATGTTCCTCTTCTGGTTGGAGATCTGGTCACATGGAGCCCCGTGTGGTCTGTCTGGGACGTGTGTGGTGAATGGGGACGGTTCCACTTCACCATGAAGACGCTCCTGTCCTCGACTGATACAGACAGCTGTTCTCTGAGGAATCGTGACTGCAGGCGCTCGATAGTTCAGGACTGGAGTTTCCTACAGTCTACCTGAGCCTCCAATAACGATCTGGACTTCATATGAACTTAAACACGTTTCCTGTTATACTGAACTTCCAGCCTCCTAACACACAGTATGAGTGCAGATCAATTCCTGCTCCCATCCTCATCCCCATCCTGCTCTCCAGATGAGGATGGGTTCCCTGTTGAGTCTGGTTCCTCTCAAGGTTTCTTTCTATTACCGTCTCAGGGAGTTTTCCTTGCCACACTGTCGCCCTCGTCCTCGGCTTGCTCTGATCATTTTGATTCATACATGTTCACATCTCATACAAATGTATATAATTCTTTTGATTGTGTAAAGCTGCTTTGCGACAATGTCAATTGTTAAAAATCGCTATACAAATAAAATTGAATTGAATTGAATTATTACTGAGGCAGGGATCAACTATACCAGCCGAGTATATTTCTTACACCCTATGTTCCATTATTGTAGATTACCTTGTTCATGAAATGTGCAATTTCCTCTAAATTGTATTCCTTACATGCAGGTCTCCTGATCTCCTGATCTAGAGATGGTTTGGCACGTGCTGAAGGAGTTCGTCAGAAGGAGTTCGTCAGATGTGAGGCAAAGCCACGGAACAAAGATCAGCTTCTTCAGGCCATTGTAACTTTCTGGAGAAATCGCTTGACCAATAAACATATTGATCATTTAGTTTATATATTTTAAGTATTTGCCGACGGTGGTACAGCACAACAGGGTGCTATTGGGATGTAAAAAGCACTGCTGGAGGACATTGATAACTGCTGACGCAGTAGCATATCCTGACAATGTTTGAGTAATTACGGTCATTTAGTTTCATTTATTTCAGTTAATAAATCTACTACAAATTTAAAGAACACAAAGTATAAATTGGCACAAAACCCAAGACGCATAGCTTTTCTAATTACACATGATAAAATCTAAAGGCTCACTGTGTTGACGTTTACTTTGCTTAAATTCGATCCTAATAAGATTTAATCTAATTTAAATTCTAAATTTGTACTGTAACTTTAGTACTGTGATTATGAATTAATTTAACTACAAATGTTACACTTGATTTTATCCGCTACTATGTGCCGCTCTAAAAGAGCTGCGGCTCATTAATCATTGAGAGAATCAACGAAAGCCTGAGGTGTCGGTCTATAGTTATTTAGCGCCACTCAGTGGTAAAACCCAACAAACGCACAAACCCAAATGCTGCCGCCGTGAGATGCAGCAGTAAAACCATTATTCCAGTTGAGTGCCATCTGGAGAAGCGTAACTCCGGTATAGGTAAAGAAAAGAGAAAACTGAGAAAAGAAAAGTAAAAAGATGAAAGAAAAGAAAAATTGGTCAGATTAAAATAAATAAGTAATAAATTAATAGAGAAAGAAAGAATGTTTTCATTACATATATACAGTTAAACCTTGGAATGCGAGTATAATTTGTTTCCCGGAAACGTGCTTGCATATCAAAGCACTCATATATGAAAAATAAAAAAAAATTTACCTGCACTTTACCCTTGAAAAGAACTGGTGTTGGTCATGAGAGCAGAAGGAGGAGTAGGGAGGCTACTGTGTAGGATGATTTTCACACACACACACACACACACACACACACACACACACACACACACTCTACCGGAATTACTCCTCTAAACAGATTCATCTACAGTCTACAAACTAAAGAAAACTTTTTTTCCCTTCACGGAGGTCGTTGTTGCAGTACAGTTACTAAGGAACAGTCACTACAATAAAAAATAATTCTTTATGCGCGTGCGCAGACACACACACACACACACACACACACACGGTCAAAATGCTATAATAAACAGTACATGTGGGCATGGATGTTGACTATACGAGTGACACATGCGCACTGAGACTGAGCATGGGAGATGATTACCCACAATCCCACAGTGCGAGAGAGAGAGAGTAGAACATATTCAGGTCTACTTTATTTTCTAATGACTATAACTCATTCATAAGGTTTATTTAAATGATTTTAGAACTTTTATACTTATTCAATATTTTCAAGTGTAACAAAAACAAACATGGGCATAATATAGATTATGTTGTGTAAAAACCTAAAACTATGAGGTGCCGTATAGGGCTTAAATCAAACTTCACTCATGCACACACATATGAAACACTTGCATACACATATATGAAACAGTCACACATCTATATATACTACTAACTGCTCACACAACTACATATGAAATGCGCGCACACACACCTATGAGACGCGCGCACATATATGCAAACTCTCTGTGCACACACACCTATGAGATGCGCGCACATACACATGAAATTCTTAGTGTAACCGGAAGTCATTTCAGTGTAGACGGACTTGTCGCTTCATACTCCATGATTGGTCATAGTGGTTTGTAAACAGCCTGTTGTTGGACAGTTTAGAAGACGGAGTAGGACAGTATAATGATCATCACTGCTCAATCACAAGGCATATTCACAACTGTCCACATAATGTCTGAATATTGCAGCAGCAAAAACGCAGGTGATGTTTAGCATAAAGAAAATTGAAGCACGGAATCTGTGGCTAATATGTCGGATCCTTTTGTGGTGATAATAAATAAACCACTTGCTGTCTTCTAAACTGTCCAGTAACGGTTTTTAAAAAAATAATCAGCGAGAATGAATCGGCAACTCCATATACATTGAAATTACTACACCCTACTCCCTACACCCTACTCCATATGGGGGAATGTCTGTGAAGGGTACTTCACTCTACAAAATTCCACCATTCAGAACATCCTGCAACGTCACTTCCTACATGCGTTACCATAGTAACATAAGCACCTTGGATAACTGTCCCTGCTGCTGTTTCATGCTACGGTCAGTAAATATAGAATATTTATTGAAAAAAACTGACACTAAAATATATAACGTTTTGAAACGTTTATAACTTATGAATAAATGATTCAATTAATTTACAAGATGTACGGAGATTTATTTATTTATTTATACAGATTACTAGTCTATGTAATACTAAATATTTCTTAATTAAATTTAAATTAAATTATTGTGTCCTGTTTATATGGTGTTGTCCTCGAAAATAATTATAATAAATATTGTAATGACTGATAGGAAATCCCTTGTTTGTGCGCGTCTCATAGGTGTGAGTGTGTGTGTGTGTGTGTGTGCGCGCACGGAGACTTTGTGTATGTGCGTGCATCTCATAGGTGTGTGTGCACGGAGAGTTTGCATATATGTGCGCGCATCTCATAGGTGTGTGTGCGCGCATTTCATATGTAGTTGTGTGAGCAGTTAGTAGTATATATAGATGGGTGACTGTTTCATATATGTGTATGCAAGTGTTTCATATGTGTGTGCATGAGTGAAGTTTGATTTAAGCCCTATACGGCACCTCATATAAAATAGTTGTTTTTGCTATTTTTGTTTATGCACGCTTTTGTTTAACTGGAAATTGATTTTATCACATTAGCAGGTATGAAAAACTATAACAGCTGTAACATCAAACCCAGTGACTTATTTTTATTTTGGACTTTTGGAACATAAAAAGGACAGTTTATTACAGTAAAATACCCATAAAAATGACACTTGACAGTGGAGGGGATTAGCGTTACTGCAGGAGGAGGTCACTGTTGATATATTTCCCAGAATGTTTAGCATCACCTAAGAGCTTCTGCGCAAATGTTCTTCATTCGAAATGCGCTTCAGCCATCCAAACACAGCTGGCAGACAAAAACAGAATACGAGCGCCAGAGCAATTTTCATTCTCCACTCCCTGTGTCACACGTTTAATAAATAAAAAGCAGGACTGAGTTAATGACAAAAAATAAAAATACAATAGGTGACAAGAATAAAGTTATCAGAATGAAGATAACTCACCATTTGCTTATATCTTCCTCAGTCTTCCTCTAATAAGGAAAAAAACAACTGGCTTTAGTGCTTTTATAGGAAAAGAATCAGTGGCATGGTGGTGTGGGGTGAAGTGGCGGTTTCTCATACCACAGTGAGTTATTAAAGAACAGGTTGTACATTTTAATCATATATACAGTGCCGAGAATAAGTCTTTGATGGACGTGTGTATGAGATGTGAGTGTGTGTGAATCAGAATGATCAGCCGAGGGCGACGGTGCTGAGGGAAAAACTCCCTGAGATGGTGACAGGAAGAAACCTTGAGAGGAACCAGACTCAACAGGGAACCTATCCTCATCTGGATGATAACGGAGAGCAGGGATTTGATCAGCACTCATACTGTGTTGAAATTAAATAAACAAATACTTTGGCTTTGACTGTATAATTACTGCAGTGATTAATGTGTTTTAGCTGCACCAATTCTTTAACCCTAACTGATGCAGTGAGGAGCTTCACATTTCTTACGGACAAGTGGGAAGAAAAATTTTACTGATTTTCATTTCATAAGGGTCAAATAATTGTCCTCCACTAAGCTAATACAACAACTAAGGAGGTTGGGGCTGAAATGGAACTGGCTTAAGAACTGTCCAACACATTATTAAACCCTGGGAGGATCGAGCTGAACCACTCGTAGTGTAGAGAAATCACAAAAAAGCATAAACTCCTCTGTCCTGAAGATGCAGAAAAACTTACGGCTACAGCTTTACAATTACAGATTCTTTCTCATGACTAAGAAAACTTATCAATGGAGCGTCTTCTCTAGACGTCCTGCAAATGAGCTGTTAATTTCAAAACAATAAAATACTTCTAATTTCTAAAATTCTTGTTCTAGGATTTTCACACACATTTAATTCTTCAACAGTAGTTTTAAAAACTCTTAACACTATGAGATAAGCAGTGTACAGTGTCGTCGTGTTTCTGGATGACAAAATGACTTGGATGGAAAAGCACCCGTCATGAAAAATTTAAATTTATTGTGTTCAAAGAACCCTCTGCACACAAACACACGGGCTCTTTAGCCAGACACACGGGCTTAGAACCTTACACAGATTTAGAGCTTACACAGGCTTGAGACAAAACAGACCGAGAGAAGGGAAACACTAAAGACAGGGGAGAACTTAGAAACATGAGAAACTAGAAACGATAGGAACCAGAAACACATTGAACAATACTTACACAAAAACATAAGGGCATACTCAGACACACTTAACCAGACACAAACATCCTAATTTAGAGTCAACTTGGATTGGACTGGACTGGACTGGACTGGACTGGACCGGACCGGACCACCCACTAGACATTATCAATGCTCGACGTTTCCCAGATCTAACGGCTTTTTATAACAGATCTAATGAGCTACCTCGGTTCAGGTGAGCTCCGTCATCACCTGACCGAGGTGTCTCCTGGGAAACTGAGTCTACAAACAAAAATACACAAACTTAAAATAATTGTGCACACAGTGCCCTCTAGGGGTGGTCCCTTACAGCACCAGGATTATTTTACACCTTAAAGCTATATTTTATTCTAAGCACTGTCACCTCTTAAACTCAATTAATTGAAATTAAACACTGTTAAAGTGTGTGTTAAATGTATTAAAGCCTTTCAGAGATGGAACTACTTTTCCAGATTGAGGAATGTAGGAGTTGGTGTGTATGGGTTCAAAAAACCTTCATCAAAGTGTAAAGGAACTGGAACATCTTACTGCATTGCTGCAGTGTTGGAAAGTTGGATAAAAGTCAAGAATTTATTGACACAACAAAGAAGTGTAAATTCCTGTCATATCAATATAATAGAAAGAAATTAAATTTTTATTAAATATTTTACTTACACTAAATTTTAACAAAATTATTGTAAATTAAGTAAAATTGCCCGATTTATCAGATCATCTTTCTCCTGTATAATTAACTACCCATAATTGTGTACATTGCAATATTTTAAGCAAAACTCTGCTATTACTCTGCTGATTAAACCTTCACACTCTGCTCTTACTGGTGGAATGTGCAGTCAGTGATGATCGGCCACCAGGACGCTCAGATTTAGCCATGAAACCTCCAACACTAAACTGGCCAGAGTTTCAGTGTCATTGTAACTATTAACAGTGCACAAATTGTGTTTAACCCACAGAATACAAATATGCAAACATTTTTTTGATTTATTGGTAGTTAAGTTTGGTACTTAAAGTTCACAACAATAATCTGTTGAACAAGTTGTTGAACAGAGACGTCATTTAAGAACAAAACTGAGTGAGATATTTACAGATTAAATTCTGTCCTCCGTACTCACCCGTAAATCGAATGCAGTTTTCAGTTCAATTTTGAGCAGCTGAAACTCCTGCATCAAGCTTTACAAACACACACACACACACACATTAATCACTAGCAGAGAGTGTAATAAATAAAACTATTACAGAAAGGAATGTTAATCTCTCTGAATGTTAAATCACACAAAGCCTGAACCTCTTTAAGAGCCTCAACATTTTAATTCTAGATTCTGATTGCTCAGAAAGTGTTGATTAATGCCCTATAAATTAATCAATAAATTATAAAGTTAATGAAGGTGAGATGTTTATTCAACATTATGATGTATGGAAGGAGTCTTCAGTGCTTTGTAACACTCAGAGGTAACACTTATTTGTGGTTTCTAGCTAACATGACAAGCTGTGTGTTTGTCTTTTTAATGAGATGATGTACATAAGAGTGTGTTCCTGTAGGCTACATGCCCGTAATGTACGCTACCCATCCAATTTATCCTCCTGGTCACTGACGCTCACGTCGCTGTCCTCCTCCATTTCAGCAGGTTTTTTCCTGTCAGTGCACAGATTCGTCAGGCAGCTGTTGAAGTGCTGATGCTTCTTCTTGTATGAATCCCTGTGCAGAAGTAACAGAAAACAGTGTTACAGGAGAAAGATTAAAGTTTTACACTCACTCATCCTGCTGTTCCCCTGGAATGTAGTGAGAGTCACACTCTTTTACAAACTGCACCTTCTTCTGACACCATGACTTCATCTTATCACACTAATACAACAATGTAATCGTATTTCACACACTTCAGTAGTCCATACATTCAGTATTATGCACGCTTCAGTATATTTTATACTTTATTAAAGTACAATTTACTGTTAAATGTTTTGTTAGCAGGAAAAGGACAAGTGCTACATAGTGTGGGTTTGGCAGCTGGACCCCGAGATATAATAATGTTTATAAGAGTCCTTATACAAGGCTTATGCGGTCATCTCGTGAGACCCGCGTTGTTACAGTCACCCCCGCCCCTTCCCTTGGATGGCTCCCGACGTCCTAGAGCTATTTACTTGGACTCCACAGAACTCTTTAATGAGTTCAGGGTCTTGTATACTGCTTGGTCAACAAAGCTCTTGGCACAGAGCCTGGCAGCACTTTGCTCGGCCTCCATGGGGGCCTTTTCATGCCATCCCCTGGGTCATGGGGCGATAAGGTGAGAGGTATGCTCCTGGTTTTACTGGCCCTTGGCCAAGGGTCTGCAGTACTACTGGAAGGTCAAGGTCAGCACTACCCTCTGTTCTGGTCCCCGGGTTACCAGAAACGAGATTCTTTGGAGTGATATCCGAGCCTTAGTGCGAATGGGGCCGTCCATTGGGACCTAACTTAATTGCCTGGCCGGCCAGGAAGACCAACCAGATAGAGGAAGGGAGCGGGCTAGCTGGTATGCCTAGCTCCTCTGTCTCCTCAAGAAAGAAATTTGTGAAATGACCGCCAGATAGCGCAAAAGGACATTTTGCAAAACAGCTGCAATTTTCACAGTTTTTAATTATAAGTAGAGCTTGAGTCATAGAAATGTCATAACAATATTTTGTATCGAAGAAATACTACACTGATGGTAATTTCCATGTCAGAATACTTTATACAACAAACATGACAAATCAGAACCAGAACTATTGACATTTACAACAATAAGTTAAAAAAAAATTGTTTAAATGTTGTTTAGACAGACGATCAAGTTCACTAGCTGACAATTTTAGTTTTTTTGTGTATATGCGCTTTAAATATACACTAATCTGAGATCTCACGCTGCTGCCTACAATGCGGGACTTGCTTCGGGGGACATGGACCTGTACAAGGCTGCGGCATATAACGTCCGGAAGGCGGTGAAGGAGGCGAAGCAGCGCTATGGGAGGAAACTCCAACAGAGTGACTCTAGGAGCCTGTGGCAGGGACTAAGAACGATAACGGACTACAAAGCTCCAACATCCGGTATGATGAACGCGGACATGACTCTGGCAGACGAGCTGAACACCTTTTATGCTCGCTTCGAGGCTGCAGCTAAAGACGCTAACGTTGCTAATGCTAGTGCTGCTAATGGCTGCAGACAGGAAGTCACTGCCAGCACCAGAAATGCGTTCATCATCTCCGAGCATGAAGTGAGGAGAGCCTTCAGGAGAGTGAACACCAGAAAAGCAGCAGGACCGGATGGCATCTCAGGTAGAGTCCTCAGAGCCTGCGCAGACCAGCTTGTACCTGTGTTCACAGAGATATTCAACATCTCCTTATCTCAGTCGGTGATCCCCACATGCTTCAAAGAGTCCATCATTGTTCCTGTTCCGAAGAAACCACATCCTGCTTCCCTCAATGACTATCGACCTGTAGCCCTCACATCAGTGGTGATGAAGTGCTTTGAACGGCTGGTCAGAGACTTCATCATCTCCTCACTACCAGACACACTAGATCCACTTCAGTTTGCCTACCGTTCAAACCGCTCTACAGATGACGCCATCGCTCATCTACTCCATACTGCTCTCACTCATCTGGACACTAGAAGGGGGAATTATGTGAAAATGCTTTTCATCGACTACAGCTCAGCATTTAACACCATAATTCCCTCTACACTCACCACCAAGCTGGAGCACCTGGGACTCAGCTCATCTTTATGTCAGTGGATCTCCAATTTCCTAACGGGGAGACCACAGGCAGTAAGGATGGGTGGACATGTCTCAGCCTCCATCACCCTCAGCACTGGAGCCCCATAGGGTTGTGTTCTGAGCCCTCTACTGTACTCTTTGTACACTCACGACTGCGTAGCCACTACCAACTCCACCACCATCATCAAGTTTGCTGATGACACTGTCGTGGTCGGCCTGATCACTGACAACGATGAGACGGCCTACCTGAAGGAGATTGGAAATCTGGAGAACTGGTGTCAGACGAACAACCTCCTTCTCAACGTCAGCAAGACAAAGGAGTTGATAGTGGACTTCAGCACAAAGCAGAAGAGGAACTACCAGACCCCCGTCATCAACAAGAGCCCAGTGGAGAGAGTGGACAGCTTCCGTTACCTCGGTGTACACATCACGCAGGACCTGTCTTGGTCCTGTCACATCAACACCGTGGTGAAGAAGGCCCGACAGCGTCTCTACCACCTCAGACGCCTGAGAGACTTCAGACTGCCCTCCAAGGTGCTTAGGAACTTCTACTCCTGCACCATAGAGAGCATCCTGACGGGGAACATAACGACCTGGTTCGGGAACAGCACCATGCAGGACAGGCGAACTCTTCAGAGGGTGGTGCGATCAGCTGAGCGCATCATCCACACCGAGCTCCCTGACCTGCACTCAATCTACAGCAAGCGGTGCTGGACCAAGGCCAGGAAGATCATGAAGGACCTCAGTCACCCCAGCAATGGACTGTTCTCTCTGTTGAGGTCAGGAAAGCGATTCCGCTCCCTGAAGGCCAACACAGAGAGACTGAGGAGGAGCTTCTTCCCGCAGGCGATACGGTCTCTTAATCAGTACAACACACAGTACTGATCCATTTTGCACATCCACACATGCTTCTGCACTCACTCTGGACACTCTGGACATTCAAGACATTCGCTCACTAGTCCTCACTGCACACCTGCTCACTCATGGGCATTATGCACATAAGACACTTTAAATATGCACACAAGCCACTTTAACATGTCACTTTACTGCATATTTGCACACCCCTGGACATTCCGTTCCTTATGTTCACCCCATTTCAATATTTTTATTTTCTACTTGTACAATTACAATTTTTCATTCCAATATTTTCCATTTGTACAGTTCTTCTCACTTTCTTATTTCCTTATATCTTCATTTAATGTATATTTGTACTTACTTACATTTTATATTCTATATTTTATTTTATTTTATTCTCTTAGTCAATTTTGACTTATATATATTTTTCTCAAATTTACTTTTTTGTTCAAATATTTATTTCCTTTATAGATATTCTTTCTTATTCCTTCTTAGATAAGTAACTTTTTTTTCCCCCTTTCTTTCTTGTTCTAAGGTCAGGGCAGTTGCCTAAGCATTTCACTGAATATCGTACTGTGTAGGATTGTGTATGTGACAAATAAAATTTGAATTTGAAATTTGAATTTGAAACACTGCCTTTTACAAAGTGAAAGTGAGTTGCGTGTGCACGTTTTTTGATCAAAAGGCTGATAAACACGCGCGCAGATATGAGCAGATTTATCAATAAAACTGCAGACATAGTCCCCCAGAAATGCAACAAACACAAAAATACATGATACTGAACACAACGCGACAGCACGCAGAATCCCTGGGCTTTGACTGCGCTTTCTCCATTCATTATTATTAGTAGTAGTAGTAGTACACTCTAAAAAATGCTGGGTTTCTGTAAACACATCGTTGGTTTGTTTATGCTGGGTCAAAATTCTGGGTTATTTCGGGTACTTTAATCACACTGCTCCAGTTGGCCAGTCCTCCACTGCCAAGACTTTCAAGACAATCTATTAGGTTTGTTTATTCTCCTGAGAAAGCATAATAGAACTGTCCATACAGTAAATTCTGATTTAATTACTATTATTAAACAATTTAATTTTTTTTTACATTTATTTGATGTTTTTTTGGGGAAATAAATTTTAGGCAGAGACGTCCGCTCTGTCTTTTTAATTCATCTACCCCCCCACCCCCCACCCCAACAGTATCTGCTAACAGCACACCCAATTTGATAATCCCTCTTCTCACCTTTCATTCACGATAGGTGTGAAGTTACCAAACCGGTTTCGCTGATGGGGGAATTGGCAGAACTGAGAGATTTAAAATGAATTAACAAGACCGAGCGGACGTCTCTGCCTAAAATGAATTTCACCATCACAATGTACTGAAGCTCAGCTCAGTCTTCTTTCCTTGTTTTAATCTGTAATATTGTGAAGTGCCTGCGCATAAAGGTGAGAGAAAGAGAGAGAAAACAAATTATGCTCGTAATCCAAGGTTCCGCGGTATACACAATTCTTTGTTGTACTTGGTCTGGTTTTTAGATAAAGTCCTTCCATGCGCCATCTGGCGGATATTGAGTGAAGCACAACACATTTATTTAAATTCCCGAATGTTGCTTGAGGGATCTCGCGGCCTGGCACACGCCGAATTGCGGGATTTCGCAGGAAAAAGGGGGCATTCTTAATAGCCACATCTGTATATAGCCTATGTCTGTTTGTATGTTTATTGTTATTCTTTTGAAAAAATATATTTAAACACATCAAACTTTAAATATAGAAATAACTGGAAAAATAGACTTTCAGAATATAAAATTGGAATGAATAAAATAATTTACTATGTTACATTTGTATAAATGTTTCATAAATTTTTTTCAGGGATTTTGTAATATTCATGCAGTAAAATCAGGGCCTCTTAATTCGCTATTCATTTTTAGTTGTTGTTGTTTTAGTGTTAGTGTTTAGTGATTTACACAATGCCAGACAACTTTCAAATGCAAATAATGTACCCTTCTCCATTTTCCTCACTCCTATTGATGTGTCTGCCAGCTGTTCTCACCTATACATTCAGATTCCTCACACAAAAGCCCAGTAAAAGAAACAAAATTGAACTCTTCCCCACTTTAAAAGTCAGCTCCTGGGACAAGCATTACTTTTTTTTTTTTTTTTTTTTACAATTTTTTGGGGATTTAAAAAAAAAAACAGTCATGTCTAATTCCTTCCCGTCACTAGGGGGCTCCACATTAAGGCTACTACTACCACTCAGCCGGGAGGGCTGAAGACTATCACGTGTCTATCTATATAAATAGACCAACTCACCGCTTTAATCATATGCTAGATTTAATTATATCCCATGGTATAGATGTCTCTAATATAGACATTCTACCTCAAAGTGATATCACAGATCATCATCTCTTAGTATATACTCTACCTGTAGAACAGCGTAGCTGTGTCTCCCCACGTTATCAATTCAGTAGAAATATTAATCCGACTACTAAAGACAAATTCACAAGTAATCTGCCGGATCTGTCCCAATTTCTTATCAGACCCCTAAATGCAGACGATCTAGATGAAGTGACGAGCAGCATGGGCACTATTTTTACCAGTACATTAGACACTGTTGCTCCCATCAGATTAAAAAAAGTCAGAGATAAAACACTTGCACCATGCTACAATAGTCATACTCGCACCCTAAAGAGAGCAACCCGTAACCTCGAACGAAAATGGAGAAAAACTAAATTATAAGTTTTTAGAATCGCGTATAAAGGTAGTATGTGCAGCTATAGACGGGCTCTAAAAGCGGCTAGGGCCGAGCATCTGAGCCAACTGATAGCAAGAAACCAAAACAATCCCAGGTTCCTATTTAGTACAGTGGCTAGCCTAACAAACCCTAAGATGCCTGCAGGGAGTATCCCATCACAACTTAGAAGTGAAGACTTCATGAACTTCTTCAATGAAAAGATTGATAGTATCAGGAAGAAAATAATGGAAATTCAACCTCTAACAACATCTCATGATTCAGTCCAGTCTAAAGCTTCACAATTAGATTTTCAGTGCTTTACAGGTGTAGGACAGGAAGAGCTGTATAAACTTATCACGTCGGCTAAATCAACAACATGCTTGTTGGATCCAATCCCAACTAGACTTTTAAAAGAAGTGATAAATATAACTGGAGCGCCCCTTCTAAACATTATCAACTCTTCATTATATCTAGGTCATGTCCGTAAACCTTTCAAGTTGGCAGTTATTAAGCCTCTTCTTAAAAAATCAAATTTAGACCCAAATGATATAATAAATTACAGACCAATTTCAAACGTTCCATTTATATCAAAGATATTAGAAAAGATTGTGCACATTTGGGCTGATACTTTCTTGCAGGAAAACGATATCCTCGAGGAATTTCAGTCAGGTTTCAGGCCCCATCATAGTACAGAAACTGCACTAGTTAAAATTGCAAATGACTTGTTTTTAGCTTCGGACCAAGGCTGCATCTCAATTCTTGTCTTACTTGATCTTAGTGCTGCATTTGACACTATAGATCATGATATTCTCATAGATCGCTTACAAAATCACATTGGTATTCAGGGACAGGCGTTAAAATGGTTTAGATCCTACCTGTCTGATCGATTCCATTTTGTAGATCTGAATGGAGAACAGTCTGGTGTAATGCCAGTGAAATATGGGGTGCCACAAGGGTCAGTTTTAGGACCTCTGCTGTTCTCAATATAAATGTGTCCCTTGGGTAACATCATTAGAAGACATGGGATTAGTTTCCATTGTTATGCTGATGATACCCAGTTATACATCTCCACAAAACCAGACGAAATACCCAAATTGTCTAGACTAACTGAGTGTATTCAAGATATAAAAGATTGGATGACCGATAATTTTCTTTTACTAAATTCAGATAAGACAGAGATATTACTTATTGGCCCAAAAACCAGTACACACCAGCTCTCACAATTCAGCCTGCATTTAGAAGGATGTACTGTTACCACCAGCTCGACAGTGAAAGACCTGGGTGTAATATTAGACAGTAACTTATCTCCAACATCACAAAAACATCCTTTTTCCACCTTAAAAATATTGCCAAGCTTAGGAACATTTTATCTGTATCTGATGCAGAAAAGCTGGTTCATGCATTCATGACCTCCAGACTGGACTACTGTAATGCATTACTGGGTGGCTGTCCTGCATCCTCAATTAACAAGCTACAGTTAGTCCAAAATGCAGCCGCCAGGGTTCTCACTAGATCCAGAAAATATGATCATATAACCCCAATATTATCATCCCTGCACTGGCTACCTGTTCAGTTTAGAATTAATTACAAAATAGCATTACTTATGTACAAGGCTCTAAACGGTCTAGCTCCCACATACCTAACCAGTCTTCTGATACGTTACAATCCACCACGCTCCTTAAGATCAGAAAACTCCGGTCTACTGGTAGTTCCCAGAATATCAAAATCTACAAAAGGAGGTAGGGCATTTTCATATTTAGCTCCAAAACTTTGGAATAGCCCTCCTGACAGTGTTCGGGGCTCAGACACAGTTTCCCAATTTAAAAGTAGACTCAAGACGCATCTCTTTAATCTGGCATACACATCATTTATTTCTTTACCTCATACTCCAGTACATCTATCCTGAATGGCAACCACGCTAATTCTTTTCACCTGCTCTTTATTTTTCCACCCATCCCGAGGCATCTGGAGATTGTGCCAGCTTCAGTAGACAGAGGCCAACCCTGCGAGGTTCCTGAGGCATCCAGAGAAGGACCTGCTCCAGCTGGATTCTTCTTCATGTTAGTTTGGAACTACACATGCTGCTCCTGAGCTCCCAGTGATCCAGACCCCATCTGCCCTCTGCACCTGCTGACTCATCCCTGTGCTGAACTGGACTTTGTGTTAATATATCGAACTTTCAGCTGCATAACACACATGATGTTATACAATTTCTGTTATCTGTTATCACCCAGATGAGGATGGGTTCCCTGTTGAGTCTGGTTCCTCTCAAGGTTTCTTCCTATTGCCATCTCAGGGAGTTTTTCCTTGCCTCTGTCGCCATCACCCTTGGCTTGCTCATCAGGGATAATCTCATTATCTAGACACATTTTTCTTACACATATATTGACCAATTGACCATTGTTAAAAGCGCTATAGAAATAAAATTGAATTGAATTGAATTGAATTGTTTCTTCCAAACTACGTGACGCCAGCCAGCCGCCTCTTTCGAACTGCTCACTCACACACCATTAGGGGCGGAGTAACACACTCGGAGGACAGCGCTATCCGCTCCTTCCGATTGCGTGAGCTAACAGACGCCCCTGATTGGCTGTAGAGTCGTGATTAATGTGGGAGCACTAAGTACCTCTCATCCTTCCCCTCTGAGAGAGCTCGGCCAATCAGCTCTCTCTAGACCTCCGGCTGCGTGAGGTTACAGCATCACCGGGAATCGAACTCTCGATCTCCTGATGATAGGGCGAGCACTTGTGATATGTAAATATGTTATTCATGTGCGACTTTTAAACTTGTCAAAGTACATATACAAGAAAATACAATTTCCAAACTCTAGCAAAAATTGAAGAATAAACAATCCTCACAGATTGTTTTGAACACAGAACCGAGTTAATGAAAGTCTTGACTGTGTGTCCATAACAACTAAATTATAACACTCAAAAAGACCTTTTATTTGGGTAAAGTGACTTATGTGCCTAAGTGTTTTCAGCAGAGCCTCTATTTAACTGAAGAATCCATGATTTTTTATAAATATGTAAGACTTATTGACACCTGGCTCAGGTGACATCAGGTTTCCCCAGGACTCCTATTGATGTGTCACTTGTTCACACATATACACTCAGATTCCTAACATATCCGTGCGCCCCCACGTTGCAAAAGGCAGCGTTTATTAAGTGAGTATATATTTGTGTTTTGTTGCATTTCTGCGGTACTGTTATTGACTTTTATTTTATTCTCACTTTGCAAAAGGCAGCATCTATTTAGCAAGTATATATTTGTTGCTTTTCTGGGATACTACCACTGATCCGATACTTCGTCCACCCCGCAAAAGCTGCCACCGCCTGCCACTGCCACACAGGATGGTGATGTGTAAAATGACACTGTTGGTGAGGAATGTGAAGAGGACAAAGGCAGAGCAGAGGACAAAGTGGTGGAAGTTGAAAAAGGAAATATGTCGTGCAGTTTTCAGGGAGGAGTTGAGACAGGCTATGGGTTGTCTGAAGGTGCTTCCAGTTGACTGTACAACTACAGCTAAAGTGGTCAGGGAGATAGGTAGGAGGGTTTTTGGGGGATCATCAGGAAAGGAAAACTCTGGAGTGGCAGAGATGTTAGAGTGGTGCAGGACATGTATGAGAGCTGTATGTATGTGGTGAGACGTGCTGTAGGAGTGACAGAAGAGTTTAAGGTGGAGGTGGGTCTACATCAAGAATTGGCTCTGAGCCCCGTCCTGATTGCTGTGGTGATGGACAGGATGACAGATGAGATTAGACAGGAGTCTAACCTGGACTATGATAGAGAGATAGATAGAAAGAAAGATAGATACTTTATTGATCCCGAAGGAAATTCCAGATATCCAGCAGCCATAGAGACAGTAACACAAAAGACAGATTGTAGATTGCACATTGTATATCTTGTATATATTGCATACACACGATAATGTGAGAACTGATCAAAGATTACTAGTGCAATGAAAATCTAGAAACAAACACTGCAAGCTATAGAAGGAGTTAAGCATATAAATAAAAAATCAAAAGTAAAAAAAAAAACAGCAGTTAACTGCAGTTTAGTCATGGTGTGCAATTTTATATGTAGCAAAGTGATGTTTGCAGATGACATTGTGCTTGTAGTTAGAGCAGGGAACAGGTGGAGGAAAATCTATAGAGGTGGAGGTACGCTCTGGAAAGCAGAGGAATGAAGTTTAGCTGTAGCAAGACAGAATAAATGTGTGTGAATGAGAAGAACCCAAGTGGAACGGTGAGGCTACAGGGAGCAGAGGTGAAGAAGGATTTAATGCAGGGTTAACGTTCCAAAGCAACGGAGAGTGTGGAAAGGAGGTGAAGAAGTGTGTACGGGCAGGGTGGAGTGAGTTGAGAAAAGTCCCAGGTGTGTGTGTGATAAAAGAATATCACCAAGAATGAAAGGAAAGGTGTTCAGGACAGTGGTGAGACCAGCGATGCTCTACGGCTTAGAGACAGTGGCACTGAAGAAAAGACAGGAGGCGGAGATGAAGATGTTGAGGTTCTCTTTGGGAGTGCCGAGAATTGATAGGATCAAGAATGAGTTCATCAGAGGGACAACCCATGTGAGATGTTTAGGAGATAAAGTCAGAGAGGCCAGATTAAGGTGGTTTGGACGTGTTCAGAGGAGAGATTGTGAATATATTGGTAGAACGATGCTGAGGTTGGAACTGCCAGGCAGGAGGTCTAGAGGAGACCAGAGAGGAGATTTATGGATGTAGTGAGAGAGGACATGAAGTTAGTTGGTATGGGAGAAGAGAATGCAGAGGAGAGGGTTAGATGGAGGCAGATGTGTGATCAGATCTGTGGCGACTACTCACAAGGGAACAGCCGTAAGACAAAGAAGAAGAGTTGTTTACATAAATCACTGATCAATAGCTCATGATAAATACATTTAAACAATTTATTCATACAGATGTACCTGTTTTACATGGAAATTTACAGGTTTGTCACTAAATGATTTACCGTGACAAAGAGCCGTATAAGAGCAGTGGCAGCTGGCACGTAAAAGTGCTTTCCTAAACGTGGGCTATTGTTATTTACTTACACTATTTGTTAATTTAATTTAAATTATATTTGGGCTCCGGGCTGTTGAGCCAGCATCGTGATCATTCTCTTTAATTTCCTACGTAATATACAGAGTTTCAGTTCATTTTTGTGACGCGCTCAAGTTCACAGAAACCACTACAGAATAGCGCACCCTGTTAACTTTCATTATTTTACAAAATCATTCAATGCAAATAAGAAATGCCTACATTTAATTTAAATTACAATTTTTAACTGTAATTTTAGTACTGCAATTGTGAATTTGTTTAATTACAATTTTTCATTTAAATGTATCTGCTACCACGTGCAGCTATCAACAAGCTGCAGCTCATTAATCCTTGAGAGAATGACCGAAGTCTATAGTCTAAAGTTATAGCGCCACTTAGCGGTAAAGCCAGCAAACGCACTCCCCTAACATCATCGCCACGGAGACGCGGCGGTAAAACTGGTACCATATATATGTCTAACTTGTGTGTCTTTTTAACTAAACCGAGATCGCACACTTAAAAGGTGGCGTGCTGCTCTCTTGTGCTTTCTTTGTCTTTTCTTTAGCCCTATTACCAGAGCGGTTTTATCATATCAGATGCTTACCTAATGTTCACAATGTGATGGTTTCTAGGGCCCTAAATAGACACACTTACAGGTACACTGGTGCGCTGATTGCCCCTATGGTGACTTGCTTAACAACCGCACGGAGATCTGACTGTTCAGAACTCTGTGGCGTAGCCGTCTGCAGACCTGCCTGTTCTGAACAGGGTTAGTGTAAAATTACTCAGTTTAAATGTTAGCTGCATAGAGTCGTCACTCAGGGTTTATCATATTGAGACTGTGTCTGTTCCCCGAGCTAAACATAAACATAAATTTAGAAAGACTCAGAAAGTCTGTTTTAGTAACTTAATTAACATAGATACCACAAACTCAGATCACACTGAATGCGCAGCCGGCACCTCTGATCTGAAGCTAGGACTGTTAAATATTAGATCTCTCGCATCTAAAGCAGTTATTGTTAATGAAATTATCACAGATCAGGAGTTTGATATATTATGTTTAACAGAAACCTGGATTAAACAGGACGAGTATGTAGCTCTAAATGAAGCTAGTCCTCCTGGATACAGCTACATACACCAGCCTCGGCTAACTGGTAGAGGAGGAGGAGTCGCAGTTATTTATAACCATAATCTGTCTCTCGTACAAAAACACAGATTTAAATAGACTTTAATATTCATTTTGAGAATCCAGAAGACCCTCTGAGAACAGCATTCTTGTCCATACTGGACCCAGTAGGAGTAAATCAGTGTGTAGTAGGACCCACTCATAAAGCAGGTCACACTTTAGATTTAATATTATCCTTCGGATTAAGTATAGGAAATATAACCACAATTCCACAGTCTGAAGTTATCTCAGATCACTATCTTGTCTCGATTAAAGTATGTCATAGTAATAATGTACTCACAGCACTGTGCTACCGCCTTAAACGTACATTTACATCAAATACCGCACAGAGCTTTATCAATAATCTTCCAGAGTTACCAACTTTGATTGGATCGCCATCTGACTCCACAGAACGCGATCAGGCGACTGAATATTTATAGTCATCACTTCGTTATAGCTTAGATAATGTAGCTCCAGTTAAAAGGAAAATGATTAGAGATAAGAAACTCGCTCCTTGGTATAATGACCACACCCGTGCTTTAAAACAAACCGCTCGAAAATTAGAACATAAATGGCGTCAAACCAAATTGTTAGTATTCCAAATAGCTTGGAAGGAGAGCATCCTGAACTATAAAAAAGCTCTCAGTGATGCTAGATCAACGTATCTCTCCACTCTTGTAGAAAATAACAAAAATAATCAGAGATTTTTGTTTAAAACCGTAGCAAAATTAACTAGAAACAAGACCACTGCAGAAATCTCCACAAAAACAACATACAGTAGTGAGAATTTCATGAACTTTTTCAATAACAAAATCATAAATATTAGGCAAAAAATTCAGGCTTTGAAAAAAGACAATTTAAGTAATACAGTGGAACCTCGGATTGCGAGTAACGTGGTTTACGGGTGTTCCGCAAAAGATTTGTACCGATGCAAAGATTTTTAGTAAATTTTTAATCGGAAAGCGAGCAAGTATTAGTTTACGAGCGCAGAGTATCATGTATCACACATGCGAATCTTACTGTGTTACTGTGTAAAACGAGGCGAGGGAAGGGGCTAATTCCACACACACACACACACACACACACACACAGCGCGCACCAACGGGAACACTTATCTGTCGGGATTTATTTGTACACATGCACAAAACAAAACAAAAAAAAATTCAACTGTTTAGAATGAAAATCAGTCAAATTAAGATTTTTCTCTTAAAAAAAACTTACAATTTCTTCTAAACACCTGTAAACTTGTTGGACCTGTTTAGGTTCACAAGCAACAATTTGAGGAAAACAGTGGCATTACTTTTGCAACCTACATATTTTGAAGCTTACTGACACTGTAGTTACTTTTACATGAAGTTGCTGGTTTAAGTATCAGAATGCAGTCATACAGGGCTGCGGTGAAGTTAGTTTGATATACAGACAGTAGAGATTTGGAAATGGTATTTTAGGGATATTGACAAATTTCTTTAAGAATGATGTGTGGTACTTGTAACTTAAGAGGTAACATGTCCCAAATATTAAAATTTCTTCTTAAATATACCTATGCCATGTATGATTACATATAACTTTTGTTAATATATTATTAACTAGAGACTACCTGCGGCTCTGGCCTTGTGCACATCCTGAAGCCTGTGTGCTACTATTACCTGCTAATGGACAGTGCGGCCAACTCACTGCCGCTCCTCACGCTGATCCAATGTTTCAGCAGCCCTGACTTCTGCTTGTCTTTTGCGCTGTCGCTTAAAAACACTCTGCAGTCTGATCGGGGGTTTTAGTAGATATGAGCTCAGCCTAACATACCCGTTGTCGCCACTGTTACAACGCCTGGGACACGCTCAAAGAATAACAAAGGTTGATTGTTGACTATTGTTACATTACATTATGACATTGAGGCTGATGATGATGATGCCGCCTACACAACTGTGACACGCCTGTGACACGCCTGTGATGGAACTACTTGAGCAACGACCACAAACACTCAATCAAAACCAATCGCAGGAATTTAGCAGAACTGCTCTTTTTTATATATATACTTTATATATACAGTAGTTCTGCCAGGAATAATGGGCAAAAATTTCTCCTGAACAATGCACAGGTCTGAACCACAGCTACAGGATAAGACCAGGAATCTTTATGAGTGTGTTCAACAGACATGAAAGCTAAGAATTTTTTTGTGTTGTTATTTTAGGCACATTGTATTTGTCGATACCCTTGACTTAGATGAAGATCAAATCACGTTTTATGACAAATTAATGCAGATAACAATGAAAAATACATTTTCTTGGCACTGTATTTTTTTTTACTAAATTGTTCCCACAGTAGGGTATTTCTAATGAAATATTAAACTTCTTAACATTGAGGAACATTTTATTAATAGGATTACTACTTTACTGTTTTTAGGTAAAAAGCAATGGATTTTTTAGTATTAACCTAGAGGAAGATTTTTATCCTAATTAAATGCTATTAAAAAGTGCAGTATGACACATATGTTTTCTAGAAAACAACAATTTAAATTCATCTTCTAATGTCTGACAGGGTTGACAAACTTTTCAGTGGATTACAGGATTTTTGTTATTTGTACAAAACTGGGAAGTTTCGCTATTCGACAATATGTATTAAGTTAAATTATATATTCATTAAAATCATGTTTTGTCCATGTTCTCAAGAATGACTAAGATATAACCTTGGATTGCAAGTAACTCGGTCTGTGAGTGTTTTGCAAGAAGAGCAAATATTTTTAAATAAATGTGAACTTGTTAACCGAGTGAGATTTTAATATACGAGTACGGTAGTACGCATGCGCTTTGTTTGCTGAGTGTCATGTGATCACAGCTGTGCCAAATGTTCTTCTCTCTCTTGCTCTGTGGGGCTCTGGGTAATCGTCTCTCATGCGACATCAACATCCGTGCACGTGTGTGTGTGCACATGTGTAAAGCATTTTATACATTTTGTGTCCAAGTGTAGTGACTGTTCTTTAGTAACTGTACTGCCACAACGGTCTCTGTTAAAAAGGCTGTATCAGTGTGGGAGATGAATCTGTTTAACGACAATTAAAATTTCACATTTCCACAAAATCCTCCAGAGGAGGCAAATGTAAGTGACATTAGAGAGGGTAAATGTTAAAATCATGCAAAAAGAAAGGAGCCAGTCAACAGAGGCTCTGTGTGTATGTATGTGTATGTGTGTGTGTGTGTGAAAGTTGTTCTACACAGTAGCGTCACCTCCTCCTACTTCTCCCCTCCTGTCTCGTCTCATACCAACTCTGATTCTTTTCAATGATAAAGTGCAGGTTAATTTGTTTTATTTTAAATTTTTTTTTGTAATTAATAATTTTTATATGAATATTTTTGGGTTGTGCAAAGAATCACCTGAGTTTCCATTATTTCTTACAAGCAATTCAATACAATTTCTTTATTTTTATTTGTATAGCTCTTTTAACAATTGGCATTGTCGCCAAGCACCCGGAAAGCATGTTTCCGGAACGAATTATACTCACAATCCAACGTTTAATATTTTATTTGAATATTTTTGTGTATATATATTCAGTATATAGTGAATACTATCGTAACTGGACTAGCTAACATTCACATGTGGTGGGAAGTTTGGATAATTTTAGTGATTTGGTTCTTTGAATCTCGTTCATCAAAATTAACATTTTTTTTCAGTTATTTAGGTCAGTTCGTCCTTTTGATCAGAAACAAAATAAAATGTTACATTTTCAATATGCTTTGAGACAATGACCATTGTTAAAAAGCACTATAGAAATAAATTGAATTGAATTGAATATACAGACTCCCAACACATCTACATACACATATTTTGCCTATAGTTTCAGTTATGAAAATATTACAATGCAGCTAAGGACAATAAACAATAAACAGAATTGTAATATGATAATAGAAAATATTGTGTTTCTTACAAAGATAACGTTTTATAATTACCTCATGAAGAGCTTGAGACGTTAGCGCTCAGTCTACGTAACTAGCTAGCAAATTTAAACTAGCCTGAAATACGACTACATTGTTGCATTAGTGTGATAAGATGATGTCCTGGTGTCAGAAGAAAGTGCAGTTTGTAAAACATTAAATTCTTTCTCGTGTAACGCTGTTTTACAGACTAATATAAAAATGGCACGGCCAAAAAAAGCCACCTTGAAGTCCAACGAAGAAAAAATTGAAAGGTAACAGACATCACAGACATGCAGCCTACAGGAACACAATCCTATGTTCATCATCTCACTCTCATCATCTATACTGCTTATTCTGTAACCAGGGTTGTTAGGGGGTGGGGGCTATCCTGGGAGATGTAAGGTTCCAATCCATCGCAGGGCACACACACACACCCACATTCATTCAGACACTACAGGAAATTTGGGAACAGCAGTTATCCTAATCTGCAGGTCTTTGGACTGTGGCAAAAACTGCAGTCCCCAGAGGAAATACACCAAGCCGTCTCCCAGATAGCACACTGCTGAAGGGCCAACGGTTGGTCAACGGCTGTGCATAAAGTGGGCCAATGTTGGCATCAGTGGTTGGCCCAATATCATTCTGTCCATTGGCTCAACATTGGCTCATTGGCAGGGCCCAAGATTGGTTGGTCTGTGTAAATACATCAATAATTTGAGCGCTGTAAATTAAAATGTACTTCAAAATATGTTCTTCGAAACATTCCTTTTCAACCAGCAAAATGATGTGAAAAACAATTCCACATTTCCAAAATTGTCAAATGATATGTTTCACAATGCCAACTACCTTATACTTAGTACATATATTTGACAACCGCATAAACATGCAAAAATGTCCTAGAGCAAAACGATATGTACAGATGTGGCCATTAAGAATGCACGCTTTTCCCCGCGAAATCCTGAATTTCAGCGCGCCATGCCGCGAGATCCCACAACCAGCATTCGGGAATTTAAATAAATGTGTTGTAATTCACTAAATATCCACCAGATGGCACAAGGAAGGACTTTAAAATTCATAAAAAGTTTCTTGTATAGTTTTTATAATGTCTTAACAGGGACAAAACAATGAAAGACATGACAATGCCTCGGTTTAAATGGTCTTAAAATGAATTCAATTTCCTTATAGTAGGCTACCTTATAGTGCTAATTATGCGAATGTCTTGATTCATGAACATGCCAACATATCTTTGTTAAAATGTAAAAATATGTCGACATTGAGCTCCATCAGAAGACGTGAATATATTTAAATAAATATAAATTTCATCCATTATTTGACCGCGGCGGGAAATAATAGCTGGAACGTAATTATGAATTTATGAGTGAAATAAAGCTGTTCTTCGTCATGCGGAAACCCGCGGCTTCACTTTA
The DNA here is from genome assembly GCA_030347435.1 of Clarias fuscus. NCBI lineage: Eukaryota > Metazoa > Chordata > Actinopteri > Siluriformes > Clariidae > Clarias > Clarias fuscus. The sequence continues at coordinate 14,794 of CM059218.1, read as the reverse complement.
CGAAAGGCAGCGTCTTGATCAAAAGGTAACCCTAGGGTTAGGGTTAATCCTAACCCTCTTCTCACCTTTTATGTAGGTGTGAAGTTATTAGATTTTAAAGTTATTAGATCCAAAATTATTATTATTAGATCCAAGATGGCGGCACTGCGCGGCAGTAGCACGCTTATCAAACATCTGCTCCCTGGACAATAAACTGGACTACATCCGACTCCAACAGACTACAGAATGTGAGTTTAGGGTCTGCTGCATCTTTGCTTTCATGGAGACATGGCTCAGCGACAGAGTTCCAGACGCTGCCATTCAACTAGATAGGCTTGCCTCGTTTCGCACCAACAGAAATGCAGCTCTGTGCGGTAAGACTTACGGCGGTGGCTTGTGTGTTTACTTCAACACGGAATGGTGTAAGAACTCTGTGCTAGTTTCTAGCTTTTGCTCATCGTTGCTGGAGATTGTGACTGTTAGATGTAGACCTTTTTATTTACAGCGGGACTTCACCACTGTTTTCATTATCGGAGTGTACATCCCTCCTAGCGCTAATGCTAAGGAGGTGCTCTGTGAACTGTATGCAAGGATCAGTAATCTGCAGAACACACACCCTGATGGACTGTTTATTGTCGTTAAATAAAAAAAAGAATAGTTAGGCCTGGACAAAATATACTTCACTTAAATATTACACATTCAAACAAGGAACGAAGACCCGCTGAGCTTCAGTTCATTGTGATGCAGGGAGGAAACGGAGACATTTCTTGTTCCGTTTTTTGCATTGAGTTTGATCATGTAGCACTTTTAGTATTCATAGCAAAATCAACCCAACAGTGTGATTAAAGTACTCGAAATGAGCCAGTTTTGACCCAGCATAAACAACCCAACGATGTGTTTACAGAAACCCAGCATTTTTACTTCTAGTACTACTACTACTAATAATAATGAATGGAGAAAGTGCAGTCAAAGCCCAGGGATTCTGCATGCTCTCGTTTTGTGTTCAGCGAGTAACATATATTTTTGTGATTGTTGCATTTCTCGGGGAGTATGTCTGCAGTTTTATTGATAAATCTGTTCATATCATATGTTTTGAGTTGCACACTTTCACAGTTTATTGTTTAGTGTATATTTAAAGCGCATATACACAATAAAACAATATTGTTTTAGGCTAGTTTATCATACACTTTTGTATTGCGTGGGTGCATTACAGTAATAATAAAAACGTCACAGCACTACTACTATTACTACTAATAATGATAATGGAGAAAGCGCAGTCAAAGAAGAATCATCATTGAAGGAGAGAAGAAAATGAAGAATAAACACATCAGTATTTACAGTTTGAGCTCGACTTGTTTATGAGCTAATGTTGAACGTATGGACTGCTGTTGGCTCGACGTCAGAGCGCTGACAAAAAGTTACCAAAATTTTGCTGATGTTGGGCCAACAAAGTAGTGGGCTGTAGACTATCTTAATAAAAAATAAACAAATAAAATGCACATCTGAACATGTTAGCAAGAATCCACAAATAAGTGTTACCTCCGAGTGTTACAAAGTGCTGACACTGGAGACTCCTTCCGTACATCAGGATGTAGAATAAACATCTTACAGAAAACTTCATAATTCATATTCATTTATAAAGAATTAATCAACACCTTATGAGCAATCAGAATCTAGAACACAAATGTTGTGGTTGTTAAAGAGGTTCAGGCTTTGTGTGATTTAATAGTCAGAGAGATTAACATTCCTGTTTGTAATAGTTTTATTTTGACACTTCCTGCTAGTGATTAATGTGTAAATGTGTGTGTGTGAAACTTGACGCAGAAGATGAAGTTAGAGCTGGAAACAAGAAACATGTGACAGAATTTAATCTGTAAATATTTCACTCAGTTTTGCTTAATGACGTCCCTAGGGAACAAAACATACTTGGACTCTGAACAGAACACACACATGCACAGTCTCTTGTAGCAGTCCACATGATTGCAAGCATTTCAGACCATTGCAAGCATTTCAGACCATTAAGCATTTCATACGGCTTAGGACTGACACGAAGGCTTAGGACTGACATGGGACGGGAAGACTAGAGACTGCACGGGACGGGAAGACTAGAGACGCACACACGAAGCATGGGGAGCACACACGAAGCATGGGGGGCACACAGGAAGCATGGGGGGCACACAGGAAGCATGGGGGGCACACAGGAAGCATGGAGAGCACACACGAAGCATGGGGAGCACACACGAAGCATGGGGGGCACACAGGAAGCATGGGGGGCGCACAGGAAGCATGGGGGGCACACAGGAAGCATGGGGGGCACACAGGAAACTAGGGGAGCATGTATAAAACTAGGGGAGCACATAGGAAACTAGGGGAGCAGGTATTAAACTAGGGGAGCACATAGGAAACTAAGGGAACAAAACAAGAAACTAGGGGAGTACACAGGAAACTGGGGGAGCACACCGGAAACTAAGGGAGCACACAGGAAACTAGGGGAGACCCACTGGAGGCCTTGGAAACACACCAAAAAACACACTGCACAGTACACATACAAATCCACAAAATAAACCTAAAAACACACTTACACAATACTCAAACCACAGAACAAAACAGAGCCCAAGTAAAGTAACATAAATAAAATAAAACATAACCAAATCAAAACAGAATCAAACCAAAAGACATGCCCACTGACAGGATTAATGCTCGACCCAGTTTCCCAGAACATCCAGCTATTTATAACAATACTAATGAGCCGCCTCAGTTCAGGTGAGCTCCAGCATCACCTGACCGAGGTGGCTTCTGGGAAACTGAGTCGACTAACAAAAAACTACAAAACAAACATGTGCGCACAGTGACCTCCCTGGTGGTAGTCCCTTACAGTCATACGCAGAGCGCCGGCAGATTTCCTGAAGCTCAAATCTCCGAAATCGGTGGGGCATTTTTTTCTACATAGACGCTATCTTTAATAACCGATTGATGTTTTGAGCTGAACACACATGCATTCTCACCTAAACAACTCTTAAAACTACACTTGTTACATAATAACAGTAATATTTTGAACATTTTCCAGGCTGCCGTTTGGAGAAACCAGAAAATAAAGAATAAACCAGTTGTTCAATATTTAAAGTTTGATGCCTTTGAATGTATTTTCTTAATAACGATAAACAGACAGAAACAGATATAAACTATATAACAGGTAATAGGTAATAGCTCTGGTTCAGATTTTTCATGTTTGTTGTATAAAATATACAGATGTGGAAATTACGATCACTGTAGTATTTCTTCGATACAATATATTGTTTATGACTTAATTCTGCGGCGAGGGAAAATGTCACTTTGTGCCACCTGGCGGTCATTTCACGAATGCAGTAAGCACGGCGATAATAGACATTCCCCTCGTCTACCTACTGTACGTTTCTTCTAGGGCTGTAGCTATCAAATATTTTGGTAATCGAGTATTCTACCAAAAATTTAATCGAGTAATCGGATAAAATTTACTTTTGCTTAATTAAACAGCAGTGTAAAATATATCAGATAAACAAAGAGTAATTGGCTTTGTTTTTAGAAAAATAAACTTTTATTTTTTAAATGCATACAACATTTTATCAAAAATAATGTCATTATTCACAATATAAGGAAGAGCTTAAAGTTGACTGAGATGAATTAAGTGCATTACAACAGTGCCATACATTCTTATTGTAAAGCCTTTTCTCAGATGCAAAAACTAATTTCAAATGACTAAGTATCAAAAAAACTAAGGCACACATTAAAATAAATAATTATACAAAAACACCTTTTGCTGGTTTCTTCTTCTATTGGCTCACTGATATTTTATCGCTCCCTTCCATTTTGGAGCCCGCAGCAGAACGCTCCCTCAAATCAATACTCAGCTAACTGTTTGCGTCTCCTTCCGCTTTTTGGGTGACATAAGCGCTCCTTCTTCGTCGATGTTTACTGGTGGCTTGCATCCGAAAGCGCGCTGTCACGCCAAAGAAATAATTGCGCAAAAACATAACACAAGCTTTTAAAATTAATTAAAAGAAGCTTTGAGGCAGAAGATTTTGCCTCGATCATTTTTTGTAATCGAATTACTCGAGTTACTTGTTTCAGCCCTAGTTTCCCATTGGAGGACCCAAAACCAGTCTCAGAAAAATTCCGCCTGTCCTGCATGTTCCGAAACCATGGCGCTAATTCAATTAAGTTCAATTCAATTCTATTTATATAGCGCTTTTAACAACGGTCATTGTCTCAAAGCAGCTTCACAAAAATGAAAATAAAATAAAAAAATTTATGAAGTGTGTATGTGTGAGAAAATCTGTCTAGATAATAATGAGATTGTCCCTGATGAGCAAGCCAAGGGTGACGGCAGAGAGAGAGAAATGTAGGGGGTAAAACATCAAAAACTTTGATTGATTGCTCAAAGGTCATATCAAAGGTGATGTGAATATTTAAACACTATTTATACACACTTATTGTATCCCAATACAATTGCCACCCTATCCCAAAAATGTCTGAAGTGAAACAAACACCGTATGTATGACATCCACTGAGTCTCTCACAGTATTCCTAACTTATTGTTAGTTGTATTTATATCGACATTTTCAGAAAGGGATGTTTAGCTTTAACAAATGAAATTCCACATTCTTCTTTGTTCTTCTTTTAAAATTCTTCAAACGTTGTTTAATGCATAAAGCAAAAGACCTGTTGTCTTTCTTATAAAAATGTACAGATGTCTAATTTTTTTCTGCACAACTTCTGAACGGAAGATTGAACACATTTTCCTTTTACCTGCATCACAGCGACTATTTTGATTACTAATTTAAGAGTATTGTCCTTAAAAATTCCACGCTTACTTTGAATTGTCCTCCTGGATACAGCTACATACACCAGCCTCAGCTAACTGGTAGAGGAGGAGGCATCGCTGTTAATTTACAGTGATAATCTGACTATTGCACAAAAGCAAGGACACAAATTTAATGCATTTGAAGTTCTCTATAGTAACATAAAATGTGTAGCTACAAATATGAAGTCAGCTCAGTCAATCCCACTAATTATCATTTACAGACCCCAAGTGCCATACTCTGAATTTCTCTATGAATTTGCAGATTTCCTCTCAAACCTTGTTGTTTCTGTAGACAAAGCATTAATTGCTGGAGACTTGAGAATCCAAAAGACCCTCTGAGAACAGCATTTATGTCCATATTGGACACTTTAGATTTGGACACACTTAGGATTTAATATTATCCTTCGGATTAAGTATAAGAAATTTATTCACAATTCCACAGTCTGAAGTTATCTCAGATCACTATGTAACGCTCTGATATGATATAAATTACCCAATGCTACACAAAAGGAGAGATCTTTATCTTCGTGTCGGAGTGCCTTAAAACTCGTGAGCAAGAACAACAAACACAAGACCAAGTAAAGGAAAAACACAAGTGTATTATACAATAAATGAAACAAAAAAGGTGCACCAAAACCAATAACTAAGAAAATAATATATACAAAATATATACAATAATAAATGGAATGGATGTGTGGGTGTAAAAAGTCCAGAGTCCAGATTATTGCAAGAGTGTGTGAGAGAGTGGAATCGGTCTCACCGGAAAAGCTGGTATAATCCGGGAGGCCGATGGCGGAGTGAGAATACCGTAGCGAAGCAGTCTCTCAATATTCTCCGTGACAATTTAAACAGCGCGCTGAATCTCCATAACTCTCCCTCCTCGAGTCCTGTTCCGGGCCGGCTTTATTTCCGGGTCACCGTCTTCCCGTGCTGACCGGCAAAGTCTCGCGAGGGTTAGAGCGGGAACCCATACACGTAAAGTCCATACAAGCAAATAAACCTTTGTGGGCACAATGAATAAGGTGCTGCAGCTTCTTCTTTTAATGAGCCGGCTTACTTACCCCTATAATCAATATGCCCCTTATGTGGCAGTGCTACAACTATCTTGTCTCGATTAAAGCGTGTCATAGTAATAATGTATGCACAGCACCGCGCTACTGTATTAAACATACATTCACATCAAATACCACACAGAGCTTTATCACTAATCTCCCAAAGTTACCAACTTTGATTGGATCGCCATCTGACTTCACAGAACTCGCTCCTTGGTATAATGACCACACGCGCTTTAAAACAAACCGCTCGAAAATTTTAACGTAAATGGCATCAAACTAAATTGTTAGTATTCCAAATAGCTTGGAAGGAGAGCATCCTGAACTATAAAAAAGCTCTCAGTGAAGCTAGATCAACGTATCTCTCCACTCTTATAGAAAATAAAAATAATCCAAGATTTTTATTTAATACCGTAGCTAAATTAACTAGAAACAAGACCACTGCAGAAATTTTCACATAAACAGCATACAGTAGTGTATTTGTTTTTAATAACAAAATCATAAATATTAGGCAAAACATTCAGGCTTTGAAACCAGGCAATTTAAGTTATACAGATAAACTAACCACATCACATCAGAGCTTAGAATACTTTACTCCCCTTGAAGAGAGTGGACTAATTTCACTCCTCTCTTCTTCAAAATCGTCAGTATATGTCACATTTTCTCAAGCAGGTAGTACCAGCAATAACAGAACCCCTGTTGAAACTAATTAACTGTTCACTCAGTAGTGGGTATGTCCCCAAATCCTTTAAATTAGCCGTTATTAAACCGCTAATCAAGAAACCTGTCCTTGACCCCTGTCTGCTTTCTAATTACAGGCCGATATCAAACCTTCCCTTTATCTCCAAGATTCTGGAAAAGGTAGTATCACAGCAGCTATGTTCACATCTACACAGAAATAGCATAAATGAACTGTATCAGTCAGGATTTAGGCCTCATCACAGCACAGAGACAGCACTTGTTAAAGTAGTAAATGACCTCCTATTGGCCTCTGATCAGCAACGCTTTACTGTATGGTTGTTCAACTAGGTGTATAAACAAGCTTCAGTTAGTCCAGAATGCAACAGCGAGTCCTCACTAGAACCTGAAGATACGAGCACATCACCCCTATCTTATCTACACTGCATTGGCTCCCTGTGAAATTTCACATTGATTTTTAGATACTACTTTTGACATATAAAGCATTAAATGGTCTCGCGCCGCAGTATCTGAGTGAACTGCTAGTGTCTTACGATCCGCCACGCCTACTTCCATCAAAGGATGCAGGCTGCTTGTCAGTACCACGTATTATGAAAACTATAGCAGGGGGCGGAGCTTTTTCTTACAAAGCCCCAAAGTTATGGAATAGTCTTCCAATTAATGTTCGGGACTCAGACACAGTCTCAGTGTTTAAGTCTAGGCTAAAAACCTATTTATTTAGCGCAGCATGTTTGTAAATAGATTAATCTTAGGTAAAGGAGCAGATCTGGGGGACTCATGGACGTAGAGTATTCTGGTGAACTGGTATGTTTAGATGCTGTCCTCCCCACTCTCATTGTTCACTCAGGTTTGTTGACGGTGAGGTGATTGGTTGCTTTACATCTCAGTTCCCCCTCATGTCTGTGTTTCCTTCTGGCTCTCCCTTTTAGTTATGCTGTTATAGTTAGTCCTGCCGGAAGTCCCTGCTTGCACTCTGCACTAAATATACATTCACATTATACATGCTTGACTGTGACCAGACCTAACTGCCATCTCTCCTTCTCTTCTGCTCTCTCTCTTCCTCTCTCCTTTCGCTCTCCCTGTCTCTCTGTCGTCTACATGTTGCTCCTGAGCTGCCAGTGATCCAGACCCCTCTGTCCTTGGACCTGTCTAACCCGTCCAGGAGTTGGCGGTTGGCGATCTCGTCGCATGGATGCCTCATGTGGTCTGCCTGGGATACGTGTGGTGGCTGGGGATGGTTTCCATGAAGACTGTCCTGTCCTCGACTGATGCAGACAGCTGTTCTCTGGGGACCTGTGACTTCAGTCATTCGATAGCTCAGGCCTGGAATTTCCTACAGTCTACCTGAGTCTCCAGGAACAAACTGGACTCCATTTAATTTAAACACATCTCCTGTTATACTGAACTTCCAGTCTTACACAGTATGAGTGCAGATCAATCCCTGCTCTCCGTTATCACCCAGATGAGGATGGGTTCCCTGTTGAGTCTGGTTCCTCTCAAGGTTTCTTCCTATTACCATCTCAGGGAGTTTTTCCTTGCCACCGTTGCCCTCGGCTTGCTCATCAGGGACAATCTTATCATTTTGATTCATACACATTCACATTTCATATAAACGTACTTCTTTTGATTGTGTAAAGCTGCTTTGCGACAATGTCAATTGTTAAAAGTGCTATACAAATAAAATTGAATTGAAAATTACTGGGGTTTAAGTGATTGCAAAATATTAACACATTTCTATTAATAGTGTTATGGCTGATAAGGTAAATTTTTAAGGATGTCTTGAAACATAATGCAATAAATAGTTTTATTTATTTATATAGTAAGTTATTCATTTATATATTTATTTTTTAATAGCATAAAGAATCATGGATTGTGTATAGAGTGATTACAAAACAGTACAATGCATGTTATGATAAGGAAAATCTTACACTTTCCAACACTATAATTAAGTTTTTAAAATTTTTATAAAACTGTAAAAAAAAAAAAAATTAAATAGAAAAGACATGTAAATGAAACCTCTTTTATCCTTAAGTTATTAATTTGCAGGCTCGGTTTTATTAATCCACGCACTCGGTTTAGTATTTAGTGCACACATTTTGTTTGGTTGCACAATATAGTGTGTGTCATATCCTTTTTTCAGCACAACCCAGGAAATATGATAAAATACATTTTATTTCATTTTGACCAACTACACACACACAAACACTTGACCAAAAACTATTACATTTTTTTTAAATCCAATAGATTTAAAAAAAATAAATTGTTGTCAAACACACACACACTGATTAAACCTTACTTTTAGACTAAAATTATAAAAACACTTATTATTCAATAAATACAATAAAAAATTATATAATTAATTACAAAACAAAATAAAATCAGATTTAAAAAACATTATGTAAATAATTCATCTATTATCAGACTTTTCAAGGAAATTGCTGTAAAACACACATACACACACAAACACACACACTAAACCTTGTTTACAAATTACAATTATAAACACTTAATCTTAAACATATACATTTGCTTTTTTATGTAAACAAATGACAAACAATACTGTCTAGGCAGATTTGTAATTTATTAGACTTTTACGAATTGTTCTCACACACACAGAGCGCATGCGCGTACAGCATGTACACACACACACACACACACACACACACACGCAGGTTTAGCCGTATTTACCCTAGTAATCCGTACCTTAGAGTGGATTTGACATGATTCATGGCGCGCGCACACACACATTATCTTTCACTCACTCACTCACACACACACACACACACACACACACACACACACACACACACTATAACAAAACAATAGAGTAAAATCGAATCCAAACTTTCTTGCAGGAGTGAAGTCGCCATGCTTTATGGCACGCACACACGCGCGCACACACGTTTTACCGTATTTAGCCTAGTAAAAGTTACCTTATAACACAAACGCAGCAGTAAAGTGTAATCCAAACGCGGTTTGTTCCCGGAGTCTCCATGGTTTATAGACGCGCAAACAGTCTTCCGGGTTTCATACAATCACGTGGTTTCATGGTATTTAGGACCCAAGCACTATAAGGTGCGCAGGAGCCTCTTGTTTTCCTAAGGATAATTTTTTTTTTCCACCCTTTTGGACTTTTCGGGGGTTCTAGCATGCTCAAAAACTCTTGAAACTTGGCAGACAGGTTGGAATCTGCTGCCATTCGATTGCCTCGGAGTCTGGGCCACAGGCGTAGCTCGAGGGCCTCAGGGGCCCTCACAAGAGATTTTGCTCCATAACTCATACACACTTTCACGTAGGCACACGAAACTCTGTAAACCTTTAGAGCTCATCGAGCCGAACAACTTTCGCGCTGCATGTCCTGGGGTCCGTTCTTCGTACATCGCTAACTCAGTTAGCTGGATTTGATTGTTGTGGATTTGTCCTGATCTTGGATTGTTTCGTTCTTCGAAGCGAATCTCGCACTTACTGTCATAGCAACATGTCCGTAAGCTTAAAGCTGCTCGGAGCAGATTTATTTCATGTAAACAGGATTTAGGCTGCGCTCCTGGCGGGTTATGATTGGTTGAAATTGCGAGATCACATCTGATCGATTAAAGAGCATGACTGATGCGGACTGACTCACGTGGGAAAAGAAAAGTATCTTGCATGGATGGATGTATTTAAACATAAATACAGTATATGTATACATTGTGTGTCTGTGGTCATCATTCGTGTGTTAATCTCCGTGTGTGTCTAATAATATGTAACATTCTATCCCTCGATTGCGTCTATATAAGTTGAGGTAATTTCCTCAAATCTGTCGCAGACATGTCTTGTCCGTTTATGAGAGAGCAACCGGTTACCGAAGGTGTGAGGATTATACACAGAGTTTTTCACATTCCTCGTGTATTGTGTGATAGACAGGATCCTTTAGCACAGCATGACAATATACTTCTTACTATACTTGTTCTTGTACTTCACTTTTACACTGTAAACCCGGTTAAGTTGGCAAAAATCAAAATATTTGAGGTAATCAGTTCCATAATTTTTTTTAAGTAATCATGTTTCCCATTTTAAGTAAACAGAACTATCAATATTTGAGTTTGTTGAACTTGTTGCAAATAAAGTAAATTCAATCCAGTGCGGGAACCGAACCTGGGTCTTTCGCATGGCAGGCGAGACACCTACCACTGTGCCACCAGTGCGCTTTAGATTTAAACTGGTGGAACTTTGAGGTGACAGTTACTGTTATTCAAGTACTTTTGATTACTTAAGATATAAAATTTGTTCAGCTAATTTTAAATCAATACAAATAGGATTTGAGAATATTGTATATATAAAACCGAATTAGCCGCATCGTAATTAGCACGATGATGATCCAAGATGGCGGCGCGGCAGTAGCATGCAGCGGGCACTCCGGAGCCAAAATGGTGCTACATTGTATACGTCGTGTCGTAGCGCGTTTATTTTACATAGTTTATGGACATCGGCGCAAATGCTGTTCGTGCTTACCACCGCCAGACACTTTTGCAACTCAATAAACCGGCATATTTCATTCAAGATGAGCTGCGTGAGAAGCTACGCGACCTCGGCTTGCTTCGGGAACCAGGCCTCCAGTCCTCGGCGTTGCCTGATGCCGGTGGCCGGAGGAGGGGACATCGTAATCGCTGTGCGAGGAAGCGGAAGCGCGGCAAGCGGGCGGGAGTCTGTGCTAGGCTAAAAACAAACCCTGGCCGGCCGGCTCTTCCGTCCATCATCTTATCTAACGTCTGCTCCCTGGAAAATAAACTGTACTACATCCGACTGCAACAGGCTACACAGCGTGAGGTTAGGGACTGCTGTGCATTTGTTTTCACGGAGATATGGCTCAGCGACAGAGTTCCAGACACCGGCATTCAGCTAGACGAACTAGCCTCATTTCGCGCCGACAGAAACGCAGCTCTGTGCGGTAAGACTCGCGGCGGCGGCTTGTGTGTTTACATCAACACGAAATGGTGTAAGAACTCTGTGCTAGTTTCTAGCTTTTGCTCATCATTACTGGAGATTGTGACTGTTAGATGCAGACCTTTTTACTTACCGCGGGAATTCACCACCGTTTTCATTATCGGAGTGTACATTCCACCTAGTGCTAATGCTAAGGAAGCGCTATGGGAACTGTATGCTAAGATCAGTAATCTGCAGAACACACACCCGGATGGACTGTTTATTGTTGCTGGAGATTTCAACCATGCAAATCTCAAGTCAGTGCTTCCTAAATTCCATCAGTATGTGGACTTTGCAACGAGAGGGGAAAACACGCTGGATCTTGTTTACACAAATATCCCCGGCACATATCGGGCAGAGCCCCGCCCCCACCTCGGCTACACAAACCACATCTCTGTTATGCTAATTCTAGCATACAGACCACTCGTCAACCGGTTCTGAAGCAGGTGAAAACCTGGCCAGCAGGAGCCATCTCTGCTCTTCAGGACTGTTTTGAGAACACTGACTGGAACATGTTTAGGGAGGCTGCAACTTACAGCGACTACACTGACTTGGAGGAGTACAGGTCATCAGTGACCAGCTACATCAACAAGTGCACTGATGACGTCACTGTCTCCAAGAACATCATCTCACAACCCAACCAGAAAGCGTGGATTACTGTGGAGGTGCGTGCACTTCTGAGAACCAGAGACTCTGCCTTCAAAGCGGGGGACAAGGCGGCCCTAAGAACAGCAAGGGCCAAACTGTCCCGGGCCATCAGAGAGGCGAAGCGCACACACGCCCAGAGAATCCACAATCACTTCAGGGACGATGTGAGGAAAACTCTACGCAGAGTCAACCCACGTGTAAAGCTGCTGGACCAGACAACATCACAGGCAGAGTGCTCAGAGAGTGTGCAGAACAGCTGGCAGGTGATCTCACCGACATATTCAACATCTCTCTGAGCAGCGCCGTTGTTCCCACATGCTTTAAATCTACCACCATCGTCCCCGTGCCGAAGAAGTCTTCTGTGTCCTGTCTCAATGACCGCCCTGTTGCACTCACACCCATCTCATGAAGTGCTTTGAGCGGCTCGTCATGAGACACATCAAAACCCTGCTGCCCCCCTCACTAGACCTCCTGCAGTTCGCATATCATCCTAACCGTTCAACGGACGACGCCATCTCCACCACACTCCACCTGGCACTGTCACATCTTGACAAGAAAGACACTTACATCAGAATGCTGTACATAGACTTCAGTTCAGCATTCAATACAATCATCCCCCAACACCTGATCGGGAAGCTGAGCTTGTTGGGCCTGAACACCTCCCCCTGTAACTGGATCCTGGACTTTCTGACCGAAAGACCTCAAGCAGTGCGGATCGGGAGCTACACCTCCAGCACAACCACACTGAGTACTGGGGCTCCCCAGGGCTGCGTGCTCAGTCCCCTGCTGTTCACACTGCTGACTCATGATTGTGTAGCGACACACAGCTCCAATCATATCATAAAGTTCGCTGATGACACGCCCGTGGTGGGTCTCATCAGCAAGAACGATGAGTCAGCTTTTACAGAGAGAAAGTGCAGAGGCTAACGGACTGGTGTAAAGACAACAACCTGTCTCTGAACGTCGAAAAGACAAAAGAGATGGTTGTTGACTTCAGGAGGACACGGAGCGATCACTCTCCGCTCAGCATCGACGGCTCTTCTGTGGAGATCATCAAGAGCACAAAATTCCTGGGCGTCCACCTGGAGGAGAACCTCACCTGAACACCAGCTCTCTGCATAAGAAAGCCCAACAACAGCTTTGTCTGTCTGGCAACCGCGTGTATAAATGGCCGCGCCGGTGCCTGTTCAGAACTCCGTGTGGTAGCAGCCTGCGGATCTGCCAGATCTGCAGGTGGCACAAAGTGACATTTTCCGTCGTCTTGGTTTTAAAAAATAATTAAGTCATAAAAAAGTCAAAACAATATGCTGTATCGAAGAAATACTACAGTAATGGTAATTTCCACATCTGTGTATTACATAAAACAAGCATTAAAAATCTGAACCAGAGCTATTGATATCCTGGAGGCAGTACAGTTACTAAAGAACACTCACTACACTTGGATACACAATAAAACCCTACTTGACACACACACACTCTTCATCCTCCTGCCATCTGGAAAACGGTACCGAAGCATTTGCACATTTGCGCATCTTTTTCCGTATAGGAAATTGCCACCATGCCGCTTTATAGTTGTTCAAGTCTGCTTTATTTTTTACTGAAATAACTCAATTAATCGGGTATATTTAAATGAATTTAAAACTTTTCTATCATTCAATATTTTTCAATGTAGCAAACGAACAAATTGAAATTGATTGTTTTATTATCACATAAGCAGATGTAAGACTATAGAGCACTCAGCTGTAACATTAAACCCAGTGACTTATTTTTATTTCAGACTTTTAGAACATAAAGAAGAATTTATTTCAGTAAAATACCCATAAAAATGAAAATAACCTAATCCAAACACTTGACATTGGAGAGGTGTAGTGTTTCTTTAGGAGGAGGTCACTGATTTATATATATTTCCCAGAATGTTCAATTCAATTTCATTTGTACAGTCGGATTGGCAGTACAAATTCGAACATCGGATTGGCAGTAACGCGGTTTGTGAGTGTTCCGCAAGACGACAAAAATTCCAAATAAATTTTGACTTGAAAAATGAGCAAGTCTCGGTTTACGAGTACATTGTTTTGATGCTGAGCGTCACGTGATCACAACTGAGCCAATGGTTTTTCTCTCTCACGCGCTGTGGAATTGTGGGTAATTATCTCCCCTGCTGGGTCTTAGTGCTCGTCTCTCACTGGTATAATCAATATCCGTGAACACGTGTACTGTTTACTATAACACTGTGACCACGTGTGTGTGTGTGCGTAAAAATATTATAACACACGTGTGCACGCGCATGTAAAGCAAAAGCAAGTCTCATTAAAGAGGGTTAAGGATCCATTTTCTCTCTCTCTCAACCTGCACTGATTCCTTTAATGCGTGTGCGCATGTCATTGGACAGCGTGCCCCTTCTCTCCTCTCACCTTCTCACACACACACTAACAATGTGATTCTTTTTAAAGGTGAAGTGCAGTTAAATTTGTTTGATTTTTATTTTACAGCAGTAAGTCACAGTGTGTGCACACACTCGAGTGTCAGAGTTGTGTCTTGTTAAGTTTCCAGATGGTGCAATGTTTCCGTTAATATGTGTGTGTGTGAGATATGAGATGGAGGATATGAGAGGAGG
>CM059217.1:33320701-33333201 GCA_030347435.1 Clarias fuscus | reverse complement strand
TTTAACAATGATCTCTTTATGACGGTTCACATCCACACCCAGCTTCATACTCTGTAACACCGTCGTCCTGCAGAGAGACACAACATGAGGGCACACACACACACACACACACACACACGCACACACACTACTGCAGTGTGTGAGACTCTTACGGCATCTCCTCTGGAAGAACATCAGCGAGGATGTTGATGGAGTCCGTCTTCGCTTTTGATGTCGGAGCAGCAGCGAGCAGGATCTTTAAAAGAGCGATCTGAGGCACACACACACACACACACACACACACACACATGATATGGTGTGAGTGAGGTGTGTGACTGGTGTTTTTTTATAACAGTGATTCTGATTGGACCCTCACCATGTACTGAGGCAGGCTGGGTAAAATCCCCTGATACAGCAGCTCAGTGGCACACTGCTCCATCTGCTCCTCACCCTACACACAAACACACACACACACACATTTACACATTTCTAAGCTCTGTGATTACAGATACAGATAAAACTGTGTGTGTGTGTGTGTGTGTGTGTGTGTGTGTGAGAGACTCACCCCAGACAGTGGTGTTTTCTGATATTCCTCCTCCCTTGCAATCTGAACCTCAGCTATGGAAACATACTTATGCTGCAAACACACACATATGAAATAATCACTCTGTACATCATCACAAACACAAACACACCGACACCCAACTCATCCACACACACACCCCCACCCAACTCATCCACACACACACCCCCACCCAACTCATCCACACACACACCCCCACCCAACTCATCCACACACACACCCCCACCCAACTCATCCACACACAAACCCCCCCCCCCTTCACACCCCCCACACCCCCCCTTCACACACCCCCCCACACCCCCCCAAAACCCACCCCTTCACACACCCCCCACACCCACCCCTTCACACCCCCCCTTCACACACACCCCCCCACCCCCACCCCTTCACACACACCCCCCCCACCCCCACCCCTTCACACACACCCCCACCCCCCCCACCCCCACCCCTTCACACACACCCCCACCCCCCCACCCCCACCCCCACCCCTTCACACACACCCCCACCCCCACCCCCCCACCCCTTCACACACACCCCCACCCCCCCACACACAGAGTTACAGCGCACACACACACACACAGAGTTACAGCGCACACACACACACACAGAGTTACAGCGCACACACACACACACACACACACAGCACACACACACACACACACACAGAGTTACAGCACAATGTGTTACCTGTTTTAGAGTTTTGATGCTTTCATGGATCGGCCGAGGTAAACCCACCACTGTGTCTGTGTCACTGTAACACACACACACTTTATAAAGTGAACACACACACAGAAGTATAATGATGTAACATTACGGAGTGACTTACTTCCCCAGAGTGTAGCCGATAAATTTACTCCTGCTGCATTCCAAAAAGGTCTCAATGTCTTTTTCCCTATTACACACACACACACACACACACACACACAATCTGTGCATTATCCAGGTGTGACAGATTTTGTGTGTGTGCGTGCGTGTGTGTGCGCGCGCCTACCGAACTTTGGGAGCCCACGGCAGCCCTTTAGGGAACGACACCCTATCAGAAGAGGGGTGAGGAATGGGCGGGACCATGACCTCATCACGCTCCAGAGGAAAAGACTCCGCCTCCAGAGTATTTTCATTATCATCGCTCTCCTCCTCCTCCTCCCCCCGCACGTCCTCTGCCTTAAAGGGATCCTTCTCATTAAACGCCTCCAGATTCTCCTGCTTTATCAGAGCCTTGTGTTCTCTGCGTGTGCGTCTTTGTTGTTGGTCGATGATGTCACAGGCTGAAGTGGGCGGGGACGAGGCCCTCATGCTCTTCATCACGCTGATGCTGTCTTCAGGGAGGCAGGGCAAACCAAGCTCCGCCCTCTTACACACCTTAAGACTCTGCAGTTGCTCGAAGCCTCCCAATGTGAACTACACACACACACACACACGTTTATTAACATACAGGTCTACACACACACACACGCACGCACGCACGCACAGATGAGCCGCAACAGCATGACCTTGTGCCTCAGACACTGTTTGTTTTACTCTGCGCTGTCAGTGTGTGCGAGTGTGTGTGTGTGTGTGTGTGTTCTGATGTACAGTGTGTATCTCCAGGTAATATTTTGGGAGATGTTGCTCCCTATGACACAGCAGCAGCCCCTACAGAGAGATGAGAGAAACAGTAAAATAGTAAACACACTCCCTGCCCATGTCTCATACACCCCACGGGCATGGCCAGGGTTAGGGTTAGACACGTCACAGTGGGCAGCAGCAGCGGTAGTCAGGGGCAACGGGCTTCCTCGGGTTACACCAGAGCAGCGCTACTTCACAATAAACATTAATATACACAACACTTTATCTAGGACAGCTCATAACGTTCCAGCTCATCTGCGCGCGCACACACACACACACACACACACACTAGACAGACAGGTTACCAGGATGCTTTTCCAGAGCAGCAGCAGCACTTTCTTCATGGGGAAGTGGGGGGCGTGGCCACTGCAGAACTTGGTTACCATGGCGAAGAGCATCACAGAAACTGGCTCACTGTTATACTGTGGTGAGCCTAGCCCCACACACACACACACACACACACACACAAAAATCACAATTCTGCATCTCAATGGATACACACACATACATACACACACATGCATTTTGTGGTCTGGTGTCTATTGTTGTCTCTTTTTTTGTGTAGAAACAGATAGTTTTAAGTTAACTTGAAAAATAAAAAATGTAAATCTGTCATATCTGAGCTAGTCGGCTAATTCGATCTCTTAGTCTACTAGCTCGTTCTGGTAAAATGTATTGTTAATTTATGTTGTTGTGTTTATGTAGCACCCTGGTCCTGGAGGAACGTTTCATTTCACTGTGTACTGAGTGTATATGGTTGGAATGACAATAAAGCCGACTTGACTTGACTTGAGAGACACACACACACACACTCACACACACACACACACACACACCTAGCTCAGTTTTAAAGGTTTCCCTTAACACTCTCCACTCTGGAGGATCTGCAGGGTCTTCATGCCGAACCGTCTCCACAATCAGATACATGATGTTTAAGAGCACCCTATAAACACACACACACACACACACACACACACACACACACACACACAGCAGGACAGTAATAAGTGATAATGTTATTTATAAAGCTTTTTTTTTTTTATAAAGAACTTTCTAAAAAATTCTGAAAAGAATTATGAATATAAAAAACAATAAAACAGATATTTAAAACAAATGAAAATAGAAAAGATAAATAAGTTAAAAAATAAATACTACGATGATGCACAATAAAACCTAATCAGTAGGTTTTTTAAACCAACCATTTTAAACGAAGCTCCGCCCACTGACAGGAAGATGAAGTGTGTGTGTGTGTGTGTGTGTACCTGAGGTCTGTGCTGTCTGCCAGGGAGATGGCAGGTTTCCTCACTGCACTGCTGCAAGCTGCATTATTACTGAAACACACAAAACACACAGTTTTAGACTTCTGGACTCTGGCACTATTAGTAGCCAACACCCCCCCCCCCCCCCTCACACACACACACACACACAGCCACACACACACTGCCCACACACACACACCCCACACACACAGCCTTCCTATTAGTGTTTGGGACTCAGACACAGTCTTAGTGTTTAAGTCTAGGTTTAAAAACCTAGCTATTTAGCCAAGCATTTTTGTAAACTATTATTATTATTATTGTTGTTGTTGTTTATTAGTGATTCTGTGTGTGATTACTCGATCTCCATGCTCAGCAGCTCCACCAGAGCGGAGAAAGTTCCGGCCTCCAGCAGCAGGAACACATTGTACCTCACCCAGTACTGAAGCTCCGCCTCCGTGCTACAGTCCGCAAACGTCCCTGTCTCGCACACACACGCGCACACACACACACGCGATGGCCCAGTCAGAGTGTAAAACTGAAAATAATCACCTCTCTTTAAAATAATCACACTTTGTTACTTTGCAGCAGAAACTCAATTCTCTTCACCTGATAAGGGTTTACGAGTCAGTATAAGGATAATTTTCCACTGGTTTATTTCTGACATGTTGATTCTTTTCTATACCCACTATGAGTGTGTGTGTGTGTGTGTGTGTGTGTGTCTGACCTTGTACCATGTACAGCACGGCTCTGGCGACCTTTAACCTTTTAACTCTGCAGGTCACGTCCAATCCATCCAGCAAGCGCAGGGCATGAGCGCGGTGCTCCGACACACTGAGGTCCACCCAGCGCTTTTCACACACTGCAGAACACGAACACACACACACACACGTTAAACGTTCATTCATGAGCTCACACTGCTGCTCATTCCTATTGCCATGGAGATGAAGCGAGACTTACTGTGTGTGTGTAAATCCTCTTCAAAGCATTTCCTGTTGAGCTGAAACTCTGGGCCCTCAGTGTAACTGTACAGTTCTAACACACACACACACACACACACACACAGGATGTAGAATGCTGGAGCTCAGATTGTGATTCTGTATGCAGCAGAGCTCTGGTGTTTACCTGAGACTTCACACGTCCACTTATCAGAGTCACAGTACTCAAACTCCAAATCAGGAGCCTCACACATCCCCTGGACAACACACACACACACACACACACACACATACACATTATTCAAGTTGTGTAAAAATGTTCACAGCAGAGGGAACAGATAAACTATAAACTTCATGAAACGTCTTCTCTTCCTGACTTCAGAGCCTTAACGCTGTGTGTGTGTGTGTGTGTGTGTGTGTGTTACAGTGTTTTAGCAATTAGGCACATTTCTTTTTTCTTTACTGCAATAACTTGAACTAATACAAAAGACAATAAAATTATATATATATTTATAAAATCCAGTGAATGTGTTTACTGAAACATGTCCTCTGTTATATCAGTCTAAATTAATAACACAAAGTCTAAATAAAAGTAATTCCTGTTGTTTAATCTCACACAAACCAAACGCAGGTGACTTATGATTGACACACGGACCGGAAGTAGTTCTCTAAAGCACTTCCTCTGCAGTGTGACCCAGTGTGTCCCCTCAGAGTCTCTATACGACACTTTACTGATGATGTTCTGGAGAATTCTACAGCTTTATTCTCCTCAGGAAGGAAACACTCGGAGCTTCACCTCAGTGTAGCTTTAAAGTCTCTCTGGATATAAACATTCAGTTCTCTCACTCACAGGACATTTAACCGCCTTTAACATCATCGCCATAATTTTTGTTATTATTATTATTATTACAGAACGAATGAATCAGCATAAAGGATGTCATTTAGCTTTAGCCCGCAGGCCGTTAGCGTTAGCCGCAATGCTAACCCATAATCCCTCCCTTACGCCCGGCTCTGGTCACGTGATCCCCGCGGTAACTGTAAATGCTCTCACCTCGGAATCTTTCCTCTGACTGCGGGTGAACTCGGCGCGGCCTTTCCCCGGTGTCACGGCTTTATTGGGTTTGTTGTTGCCGCTCGGAGCTCCGGTACCGCAGCCCTCCATCTCCTCCACCGAAATATCGCGAGAACAGCGCGTGATCCCGCACCTCGCCCTGCTCCCGTGGGAGTGAAGCAGACTTTCTCCAGCAGGAGGCGCTCGACCCGCGCGCTGCCTTACACAAGCGTTTCATTTAATCTCTGCTTCTGTAAGATGTTACATTTTAAAAGGAATAATAATAATAATAATATATATAAAATAGAAACGGCTTTCACTCAGCACTCACCAATCAATTCAGCGCTTTTTTTCTCACCTTGAAGTGGGCGTGGCTACATGCGTCACTCAACTTCACATAAACACAATACAAAACACAAACAAAACCTACACAGCGGAAGTTCGAATCATTTTAGTGACTCGGTTCTTTGAACCTCGTTCATCAAAATGAACAAATCTTTTTTTGAGTCATTTAGTTCATTTTGATCAAAAATAAAATAAAATGTTACATTTTCAATAAACAGACCCCCAACACGTCTACATACACACATGTGTCTTTATTTCCGGTAATGAAAATATTACAGTGCAGCTAAGGACACATTATAAACAGAATGAGCAGCTCACCATCATATCTTCTGGTCCGAATCGTTCGTTCTTTTGAATCTATTACACTGCATAACGTCTATGGGAGTAACATCACAAAAGAACGAACGACTCGGACTAGAAGACTCAAAGGTAACGACTCATTTCTGTTTCCTGTACACAACCTGCGGAGGTTTTGCGATGCTTTGCGCATGCGCTCCCAGTAGAAAATGAACGAATCACTCTCCGAGACTACTCGTTCTTCTGAGTCACGTTAAAGACTCGTTCAAAAAAAAAAATGAATCGTTCATGAATGACCCATCACTACATGGCTTATTCCAAAAAATTGGACGAACTCTAACGGAAACTGATTAAAAGAGGTTCGAATAGGAGCTCTGATTGTTGGCACTGTGACTGGGAGAGGGTTAGATGTACTGTGTGCTCGAGAGACCAAGTGGGAGGGAAGCAGCTTTACTGTGGTGTAGATAATCGAGAAATGATGCAGGTCTTATACTTATAGGAAGTGAAGAGAGTGTCTGATAGAGTGATGTATGGGGTGAGGTAGCTGTCAAAAAAGACATGCGTATACTAATAAACATTCGTACATATTGGCCTAATTCGTTGTGCAAAAATTAATAAAATGTACACAAAAATGTAGTTTTGTAAACTCTCGTACAAGTCAAATCATACATAAAATATGTATGCGTGTTCTTATGGGGGAATATGATTCCTAAAAACAAAAAAAATAAGTAAAATAATAATAATGTGAAGCGCGATTTTACGCTTGGGGTTTCTCGATTCTGAATACGAATTGATAACAGTGACGCTACTGTCGCAGGCTCGCAGGATTTATGTATAGAGCAGAAGATACATCGATTTCACAAACTGCGCATTCATTCATATTGTGTTTGACTTGGAGGCGGCAAGATGGCAGATGAGGAGAGTGCAACAGAGAAGGGATGAAATCAGGTAAATGGCTTATTTATCCAGATGGAACCATCTTAGGTAAAGGTCATCACCAATTGGCTAAACCTGACCTCCAGATCGTCGATGCTTTTTGAGTTCTGTGGCACCTCCTCTCACTGTACTAACTTCATCCAAACTCCCTTTTCTGCTGAAACAGACAACCTGAGAAAGTATACTTCAGTCTTAACAACAGGTTCACCTTGGCCCCATTCTCGCTATCCTGGATCCTTCTTTGCAATTCGTGGTGGAGGCAGATGCCTCTTAGATGGATGGGAGCAGTGCTATCTCAGAGACAATAAGCAACAACCTTGTTCTTCCTTCTCCTTTTGGTCTCTCCTCAACCAAAAGGAACAATGACATAGGGAACTACTGGTGATCAAAGTAGCCCTTGAGGAGGTTGAAGAGGCAGAACTTCTATTTCTAGTCTGGACTGACCACAGAAATCCCTAATATATCAAGTAAAAAGACACGCATCCAGCCAGTGTAAGATCTTTTGCTTGGGGCGCACCACAGACACACAGTGTCCACTCAAACTATCTCTACCTTCAAACATGTGCTACATCAAGGCTACCATTTCTTGTGTCCCAACTCAGACTCCTAGTTTCTAATCCACTATCCTCCCCCCCCCACCCCCAGCCTCCTCCCTCTTAGCTTGTCAACAGTGGTGATGTAGTTAAGGGTCACAAACTTTTAACGGTACATCACCAGGGCGAGGCCTGCAATACCTAATCGACTTTGAACTTTTTGGCCTGGGGGGTGGGGGGGGGGGGGGGGTGGGGGGGTTGGATTCCAGACAGATTGATTCTGGACCCTAGCCTTGTGCCAAGCTGGACGTGCCAGCTAGGACACCAGGTGGCATCTGTAGCGGGGAGAGGACTGTCACTGGTTAGTCTAATACTCCTGCCACATGCTCTCACCTTGTTAATTCAGCATCTAACTATATAAGAACTCATCAGCTACTTCTCACTGCCAGATAGTTATGTGCCTTTCAAATCCCAGTTATCTTGCATTCTCGACCCTGCTCTCTCACTGTGACCCTGGATTTATTTCCTGTGATTTGGAATTTTTCTGCCTCTTGACCCTCGCCTTATGTTTCACTGCAAAAAAAGACTCACCACAACACTGACACACACTCTAACAATGGAGCATGTTGGAGTTTAGTAAAACACTGTGACACTAACCCTGACCCTTAGCCCCAGAGGAACTTTTGTCTTCATGAAGATCTTCATGGTGATCCACAAACTGAGAAATAAAACTGAGAGATGGAGTCCCTTCTGTGAGGGATGAGTATCAGGAGCTCTTATTATTAGCATTAACTTCTGCTGATGTGGGGACTTAAGGAGTGATGTACTGTAGGTACAGCAGAACGTCAGCATAAAAGTTTAATCCATTCCAGAGGAGAGTTCTTAAGGTGAAATTTTGTATTACGAAACACGTTTCCATAGGAAATTATGTAAATGCAGACAATCCGTTCCAGTCACCCAAAAATATCACCACTATTACCAATTTTCAACACTATTATCATATTTTTGCATATAAAAACAATTAAAACATTTAGAACACACGTGTACATGAAGTCAAATATGAAATAAATAGACATTAAACATCACTTAACATTCATTTATGATTCCTCTCGGCACCGGCTGCTTTAAAACCCAAACTGAAAGCGTCTCCTTTTTCTTCTTGCTGGGTCCTTGATAACGTTCCTGGGACCCGTGGTGCTGCGTCTTCACTAAACCTTCACTTCACTTGGCTTTACACTGATGTGCTGAAGTTTCAAACGGCGGACGCACACATGACCAGCATTTGGCTTGGTCATTCATATGCCAAAAACAGTTTAATTGCAAAATTTCAATTCTTAAGGTGAAAATTCTTGAATTCTTAAGCCGAGGTACCCCCCCCACACACACACACAATAAATGAAAGAAAACTAAACAGATTGTTTAGATAAATAGTTTATTGTTATCTGACAAAGCGTACATGATGTACTTGTATAAAGAACTGAGCAGGAAGTAGGGGGTGGGGGAAGGAAACAACAGCAGAAATCAGGACAGTCCCCAGACTACAGCGACCTTAAGGTCTATGACCACGTTACACACCTTACACATTGCACAATAGTGAAAGGGAAGTGCGTTCGTGTTTAACCAATCAGATGAAAAAGAATGAGACACTAGAAGAAAATCTTTTAAAAAGGTTTTAAATTGCAATAAGCAAACACACCCACCCACAGACACGCCAGTCAACAGCAAAAAAAAAAAATGCATACATTTAGTGTCAAAATCTCATTTGCATAAAATATCTGTGTAATAAACAAACATGCCAGTTGTATAAACTCTATAAACACAAACACACTCAATGCTACAAAACATTAAGAGCAATAATACTTCAAAAAACTAAATGAAAGGATATAAATCTACAAGGAAAGTGTGTGTGTGTGTGTGTATTTGGGGGTCACTGAGCATGCAAGGGGTGTTGCAGGTGGGCGGGTCCAGCCGACGTGAGCGGCCAGGCCTCGTTGCCCTGGTGGTTCTGCAGCAGGCGGTACAGCTGTTTGAGCTGAGTGACGATGTTGTCCTTTATGTCTGGGACAGAAATCTGCAGACGCACGCTGGAGCTGTCGAAGGAGCGAGTTCCATCTGAGCTGAACATCTCAGTGAGGATTCTCGCCACCACAGGGACCACCTGCACACACACACACACACACACACACCACTCTGTTTGAATAAGGATAAAAACATTGCACTATGAACCCTATAAACAGTGTGTGTGTGTGTGTGTGTGTGTGAGAGAGAGAGAGTCACCTGCACCATGATGAGTTTTCTCTCTCTGGGACGTCCATCAGGCCACTCCTCGCCAAAACACAGGTGAATATCAAACTGGGGCAGAGACTGAGACTGACCACGCTGGTGAGCTATCACATCTTCACACACACACACACACACACACACATACACACACACACAGAGTGATACGTAAAGGTTAGTGTGTTAGATATCAGTTACTAGGAGATATTTTGAGAAGTTTCTTCTCTTTAGCCAGCTAGCAACACAGCTGTTAGCATGACGCTCACTGCTAAGAAAGGTCTCGAGGCAGAAGAGTTTGACCCGGCGCTGGCGCTCGATCAGGTTGGGCGCGTTGGCGTTTGGACCGCACGGACCTGACCAGTAGACTTTACACTGGCAGAGACGCACGGCGTAGATGTCGTGTGCGCTGATCTCCAGGATGAGGCCGCGGTCCATGACATCGAGCAGGCGGTTGGTGAAGAGACGCTGCTTATCGTTAGTGATGTGCTCAGTGGGCGGGAAACGCAGCTGCTCCAGACTCACGGGGCCAAAGAGTTCCTCCTGATTCACCATCGGCCCAAGGTCCCCGTAAAACAGCCTGCAGCCCTGCGGGTTACTGACCGTCAACGTGGGACACACCTCCTTACCACGGTAATAAAACTGTACCTCCAGATCGGTCACTGCAAACACACACACACAGGTAGTACACTCAGTAGTGAGTGATGGTGAAACATGAGGCCACTGATGAGAGACTGGGAATGCAGTGCTGTGTGTGTGTGTGTGTGTGTGTATGTGTCAGTGTGTGTGCACTCACTGGGCAGAGAGCTGATCCAGGTCTCCGGTGTGGTGAACAGCATGTCAGTTAAGGGTTGTGTGTCCATGGTGGATGCAGGTTGGATCTCCATGGCTGCTGGTGCGCTCATCTCCACATCCTGAGGCTCTTTTTTAGGCCACACCTGAGGGGAGGGTTGCAGGGGGGAGGGCTGCATGGGGGAGGTGGAGCCTGGGGAGGTCCACACAGGTGGGGCCAGAGGAGACCCCCCCACTAGAGAGAGAGAGAGAGAGAGAGAGAGAGAGACAGGTGAAGGTTCTCTGTGTGTTCTGTATCTCAGGCCTGAACTCGACACTCATCCACCGTCCCTTATTTTCATTACACTGTAGGAAGAGAAGATAAAACTCTCTGACGGTCTCCAGTAGACCTGTGTGTGTGTGTGTGTGTGTGTGTGTTACCGGGTGGGTGATATGGAGGTGGTGGAGGTTCTGGTGTATCAGGAACATCATCATCTTCACCATCAGAGTCAAATGTTCGAGCAGATCCTGTGGAACCTGACCATGAAAATAAATGAGTCTTCAAACAACTGATAAATCAACTAAAACAGCTGAGATCAAACGTGGGTCGTCTACAGCTCCGCCTCTAACGCAGTGAACACGCCCTACGAGGAAACAATCAAACTCCTCTTCTGACGTTTTATTAACTTTTATTACGACTATAATCTGTAGTTTTGGACTCCTGTTATAAACACACAGACTAAACAGTGAGCGGTCCAAAGCATCGTCAGAATTAGACTCCGCCCACTGAGTCTCACAGATGACTTTGAGAGAGTGAAGGATTTCAAGGCGCCTGTCTGACTGCTGACCAGCCAATAAATAAATCTTTAGATTTTTTTATTTTATTTTAAAACGTTTAGAATTCTTATACAAATTATTTAATTAATTGTACTTTTAAATGTTTTTATTCACATATTTGTGTGTTTAATCTTGACAAACTCCACCCTTCACACCTGAACATAAACATGAATTAAACCCTACGTGACAGACAGCTGTGGATCGAATGTGTGCGTGTGAGATCCTGAGCACGTGGCTGCTGGCATGTGTACGCGTGTGTGTATATGTACCCGGGTTACTGAGGGGGGCGGGGATGTCACACACATCATAGATCTTCAGGGGGTTCATGGGAACTTCTTTGGTTCCGTCGTAGATGAGGTTAAACTCTCGGCTCTTGTTGAGCGCGCAGCGTAACTGAGCTTTCCACTTGGCCGGGTCGGGTTCATCTACACCTTCCTGAAACTTCCCTGTCTCTACAGCCCATGCCTACACACACACACACACACACACCAGTATAGTTAGCATGCAGCAAGATGTTATTTTTTCTGATTAATCATTTATTTTATGTAGAAATAAACTAATTATTAATAATAATAATAATAATAATAATAATAATAGACCTTGAAGATGGTGTTCTCCTCCTCCTGCTGAGCCGTGTGTCGTGTTGCGTGTTTCCATGGAATCTGGAAGCGCTTTGCTTCACGGTCGAGCCACACGAGACCCGGGAACGTCCCGTTATCCACCTGAGCCACGAGCCATGGCTTCAGCCGCACACGCCGAGGGTGAACAGACATCTCCCTGACTGACACACACACACACACACGCACACACACACACACACACACAGAGAGTGAGAGAGAGTGAGGGGGACAGATGTAGAGTCTCAGCAGTCATCTGGTATCAGGAGTGTAACTGTGTTTAGACACAACTGTAGGCTGAGGATCAAACACTCTGGGCTTCTGAAGATCATCATCATCATCATCATCTCTGACTGAGGAGGAATCACAGCAGTGTGTGTCCTGCAGTTACATTTCTACACAGAGGACGATGTGGGACGGAGCTGCACCAGACCCACACACACTGCCCCCCCTCCCCCCCCCCTCCGCCCGACGCCAC